>PVIC010007719.1:0-50177 GCA_004025085.1 Thryonomys swinderianus | reverse complement strand
TTTTTTTTTTTTTTTTTTTTTTTTTTTTTTTGAGACATAGCCTCACTTTATAGTTCAGGCTGGCCCTGAGCTCACTATGTAGACCAGGAAAGCCTCAAACTCAGTAATCCTGCTGCCTCTGCCTCCCAAGTGCTGGAATTACAGGCGTGAGCCACCACCCCCAGTCCTTTGCTTTTTCTTTCAGCAAATCTTTAATCAGGTTGTATTATGTAGTAGATAGCAATCAAGTTACTATAAACACAAGGCCTTTAAATTGTTAAGTTTGATGCCACTTTGTGGAAAGATCAGAATATTATGAGATAATATCCTGAGATGTCTGAAGGAATTTATATTAATATTGTGTCCTTATTTTCCCATATGTATAAAAATGTGCTTTTACATTTCATTAACAACTAAATTAATTATTGCAATGTGCAATACAATGAAAACATGCCTAAAATGGCAAAACCATATGTTAATAAATGAGTTGCAAATTTTCTTCCTTGAAAACATTATTGGCAAATCTGTCTTAGATGTTCATACTGCTGAATTTATCATTATTTACAGATTAGAAATAATTTTTGCATAAGGCTGAACTTTACTTCTGCACTAAATTTGAATATGCCAAGTATGGCATCAAAAAGCTGAGGCATTCACAGCAACCTGTGAAAGAGGCTCCATAAAATAGCTGGGCCACATTTTGAGGTGTATGTACACTTGACAAAAGTACCTTCAAAAGAGATAATTCTTTGTTAACTCATGTTGGTCTTTCCTTGCTATTGAGAACATGTTTGGCTAGGTATTATCCTACAGAACTATGATAGAGTAGGAAAATGAGTTTATAAAGTAAGGTAGACCTCCCTTACTTTATTCTACTTATCATGGAAAATTATTGTCTTTAGGTGGCCTCTTGTCCTGATGTTACTATGATTAAATAAGCCATTTCACGGAGTTACCACTACTATTTCCTGGCACATAATCTAAAATGTGACCAGCTGTGTGTCTGCCTCAGCAGTGCAGATCTCATTGTCTTTGCAACCAGTCAATGAAAAAAATAAAAAGAAGTTGAAGACATAGTTTGTGTGTACAAGGTATTTATTTTATGTGCATTCTTATATTCCACTTATTCTGAGATAAATTATCTCAACACTTTCAAACTGCATATATATGTCCTATATATATTTTACAAAAGTTTTTTCATAGAATAAAATAGCAACAACTGTGTTTCAGGTGAGCATGAAGAGGTGAAATTATAAGATTTTACCAACACTAATCACTTTAATATAGTTTTAATATATGGTGGCAAGTGAATTGGGGTACCTGAAACATTTGATCTGATAGAATTGATAATCTTTAACATCTTTTAATAAATCTTTATTCCCCATATTACTATTATATTTATTGTAATGCTGCTTAAGGAATAGTGCAGTATAGGTAGTGAATTGTGAGTCTGATATTACTTGCCACTTTTATCAAGTACTTTGCCCACTAATTAAGATCACGACCATCCTAGACAATCCTAAATTAGACAGCTTTTAATAGGTCTTAGAGTATCTAAAGAATGTTCAAAATGGTCCTCAAAGAGTAGAGAATTTTCTTCTGAAAACATTGTAAGAATCAAAAAGGTAAGGCTTTGAAAACAAGTAGCAATAGATTGGGAGGTTTAAAAAAAAGAGGCTTCATCAGGAGAGATGTGAGAATTAAGACTGTAGGAGTACAGATCTCAGTTCTGTATCTTTTAACATCACCCTGCATACTGCTCAGTTTTTTCTCCATAACTATTGACTGACAGCAAAGTGCAGTAGTTTAAAACAATAACTTATTTCCCTCATCACCCTGTGGTCCTTCATTTGGGAGTTCTGATCAAGCCTGGATTTACTTAGGCACTGAAGGCGGCTGCAAGATCAGCAGAGAAATTACCTCAGCTGGCTTCTGGTGGGAGGGTTTACTTCAGCACTGTTCTTGCCATACCCAGAAGCCATCCATTGTGCTCCAAAGGCCCAAGAGCATTCACAAAAGAATGCAAAACTTATTTTTTTTTTCCTTAAGTGCTGGGAATTGAACCCTGGACTAAGGTCCATGGTTATTATCTTGCAACAAGGTACATACCCAGCTGTTTGTTTGCTTGTTTATAGTCAAGATTTTGCTGAATTACTAGATTGCCCAGAGTATACTCAAAATCACAAATCTCCTGTCTTGCTGGCCCAGGAGAAGGTAGATTTTTGAGCACTGGACCCAGGATGAGTTCAACATCACTTGTGCTACATTCTTTGGACCGAAACAACACAAGTCCAGCCAATGAGTGGAAAGATTCCATCTCTTCATGGAAATTAAAAGAATAATCCATTTTACCAAGATTGTTGCAATACAGAGCATTTTTTTTTATTTTTGGATCAATTGATGGATAACTTGCATTCAACCATCACCTTAGCTAAAGATAAGGATGATGTATCAGAGATAATGTAGTTTACATTACAAGTAAAAGAAAACAACGATGAATTGTATGAACTTTTAAATGGGAAAGAGAGGAAGAAAAATTGAGGATACTTTTAAGAAAGAAATCTGAAATGAATATTTAAAACAACTATGCAGCTTCCATTAATATTAACAGTGACACAGGGTAATTTGTAGACTTTCAAACATTTACAGCTTATTCGTGAAAAATAACAAAAACATAATCCTCACAATAATCTGTAGCACAAATACTATTTCTGATAATTTATGGATATGTACATTGAGGCTCATAAAATACTGTGCATAGCAGTGACTTGAAATATAATAGGATTTCCTCTTAGGAAAAAGTTGTTTATGTTATGAAGTACAAAAGCTTTTTATATCTTGAGATTCCCAAGAGAATACATAACTAGTTTATGACTAATTTTCATGTCTAGGGGAGCTCAGCGATTAATGGAGTTGAGATGCTGGCAGTTCCCCAGAAGGGTTAAATTAAGTACAACTTCTTACTGCAGAAGGCTATGCCAAGTGTACTGAGGGTGCAGAGCTGATCTTAGGAAACATTTTATTTGCTCAATAAAACAGTTATTAATGGGTCTTAATAACCCTATCTATTTACTGAAGCAGTCACAGAAATGTTTCAGTTTATAAGCATTTAATTAGCTGTTAGTACAGATTAATATTGATACTCAAAAGCAATGAAATGACCTTAAATTTCATACTTACTTGCTCCAAAAGCAGGTTTAAATATACCAAAGTTTTCTGTGCTTTGTAGTCAGGCTTACTGCCTAGAGTGATAGTGTAGTTTAGGAAGTACATTTCTCAGCCTTTACTTATGAAAAGAAGATGTTCCAAGCAACATAGTAATGATCACAAATGTTTATTTGCTGAAAATATACCCCTGTTTCTTGCTGCAGGCTCTGAATTAGCTTGTGCTGTTGTCTGCACCCTGAGTCTCACTGAATCTGACCATGCATGTGTAAACACACTTGAGGTTTCCACACATAAAGGCGATAACCTCTCATAGACAACTGGGCTACCTGGAAGACCCTTTTACCCCATTACAGCTCCTTTTCATTCAAAGTGAAAAAATGTCCAATATGCCTGCAATTGTTTACACTTTTTAAACCATCTATGTCTTTACAACTCAGCAGAGTCAAATGCTCTTGTCGTAGGACTCCCTGTTAAAATAACATTACTTGGTTTAGAAATGTCAATCTTGTCCTATCCCTAAAGAAACCATGTTCTAGTTAATGGTATTCACTCCAGAAATAATTACAGGATTCTAGTTTTTGACTAAATACAGAAAAGACCCACATTTTAGCAAGAGATATGTGACAAAACTGATAACACATATGAGGAACCCTTGGGATTTATATAAAATACCTTTTTTAAAGAGCTGGTTTTGTTTCTTTTCTTTTTTTCATTTTTTTTGCCCAACATTAAGACTTCTAAAGCAGGTTTATTTCACAGACCTGATCTTCATTGCAAGTATATATTTCTTAATTCAATATTCAAGCATGTATAACTTTTTATTTCTTTGGGTTTTTACTAATGAATGTTTTCAATATACAGTGATTCCATTCATCTTGTGGAATCATTTTATTTCCCTTTTCCCTAAAAGTTTCTCATCTTTTCCTACCTCTTTTTCTCCTCCACCTCCTTCTCCTCCTCTCCCTCTGCCCCTCTTTCTCTCTATTTCATGTGTGGCTTTTCTTCTGAATGGGCCCAAATAAAGATAGCAGATAACTTTCTATGGCTTTGTATCTCCCATAGTAATTAGCATATTGCATGTCTTATAGTAGATACTAAATGTATATTTCCTGGTATATAGGTAGATGTGCATATTGTATTATTCTCAACTTCCCAAAATTATTTTATCCCTCCTTTATATTACTTTCCACTTGAGGCCAGATGTCCAGTGTGTAAACGTGAAGTGATCACTTTTAGTGTTGGTCAAAATTATTACCCAAGATCTTTAGAATCCTGTCTGTTAGACACAGACCACAGAGAAAGTTATTCTGCACGTGATCTGTAGTCAAAAGCAAATGAATTGCAGAATGGAATGACTCCCTGATGCCTGCACTGAACACAGTTCAAATACATTCTTCCTAAGTTACTATGGGTCTCCGGGTCCTGTTAGAATCATTAAAGCAGCAAACATTAAATGTGGACAACCTGCCATGTGGTCCAGGGTTCCCTTCACCTGCCTTCACTCCAGATAGCTATTCTCGTTCTCTCTCTCTCTCTCTCTCTCTCTCTCTCTCTCTCTCTCTCTCTCTCTCTCTCTCTCTCTTTCTCTCTCTCTGCTTGTTCAAAATTCTATGTCTCCTGTTAATCTCCAAGTAAGCTAAGCATGTTGGCCATTCATAACAGAGTGGGCATTCTTTCTCTTTTTGCAATAATTATTTTTGCAGTTATTTTGCAGTTAAAAATAGTTATTTTTTCCATTATTTATTGGTAGCTGTTGCTTTTATTTATTTTTTTGATGCAAAGCCTCTTCAAATATCTTAAAAATCCTTGAGGAAAGCAATCACGTCTTACATATATTTATATGTAAACCTTCTAAGACAAGAGTTTCCAATATAGTAGATAAGTGATAATAAACATTTTAAGTGATTTTCTTTCAATGGGAGAAATTCATTTTGAATGTAACAAAGCAGAATGTGGTAAAAATTACATTTACAAAACTAAAAATAAGGTGCTGTAGTAAATATCTTCCTATCTAAAGTGCTTCAAGTCTAACATTCTCCAGACATTATCTGATTTATTGTATAGATTTATGAAAATAAATCAAGTTCTTTGGATACGAGGTAATCTCACAAACAATATGGCTCTTAGTCTATCCAACTGAGCTTCATGTATTTCAGTCAGAGATGGTCTGAGAAGTTTACCCAGCAAACTTTGGGTTTCTGCCCTACTTTTAGAAATGAGTAAGAACTCTCTTTCTTTCACCTATGAGCAAAGAGGCAGTAGTTCAATCCCGCCTCTTTTTCTCCTACATTATGCTTCAAACATAAAATCCAATACCATACTTTGAGAAAATGAGGCCAAGAGCAGGCTATTACTTTAAAATAGACTCATTTTTAAGCAGAAAACCAATTTGGAATGTCGGCTAATGCCAGTAGTAACAGAGTTTTGGCTACAAAACAATCAGTTTATGGACTTATTAACAGTTCATAAAATGTATGGCATTCTTCTGGTTCTTGTCACTGGTGAACATATGCTATGAATTTACCACAGACTGAAGTACCATTCCATAAATATTAAAAATTGCTGTGAGCATCGCGATGGAAATATCTCAAACCCAAGTGGAAATGCGATGCTTATTCAAAGCACAGCAGATCTTTTCAGATATGATCAAGGATGGGCAATGCTGCCAGCACACACTTAGGGAGCTTTGCGAGGGGATTTTAAATTGTTTTTTTTTTTTTAGGTCTTTTAAATGACAAAAACTGTAACTCCTCCATTTCATACGGCCCCCATAGCACACTTCTATTTCTGATCTGTGGTTCTTCCAGAGCAGGAATCCAAACCCTAGTGATGCCCAGTTTCTTCCCATGTCATCTACTTGACGTCAGACTCAGGAATATCACCATTAACATCTTTCGAATCCTTAGTGAACTCACAAGTTTAGAGCTCATTCCATATTTAAATATGGTTTCTCTTACACATTTGTTACATGTGTACGTATATGTTATCTTCCTACTTAGGATGTGGGACAGTGTACCCTCTTTATATTTCCTATTTAGTTCGTCCTCACAAAGCATTAACCACAATATCTGAATATCAGTGTTTTGTAATGAATGGGAGTACTTTCAAATCTATTATTGAAAAGCATACTTTTTCTTTATAAAATGGATTATTACTCTGCCATAAAGAATGACAACTTTGAGTCATTTACACTCAAATGGACACAACTTGAGGGCACGCTAATAATTGAAATAAATAGGTCACTGTATCTTTTCTGTGGTATGAGAACCTGTAGATGTAAATGAGTTCTAGAATATATGATAGATTGTTTAAAATAAAAACTATTCAGGGGGAAAGTGGTAGGGGAAAGTAATGAGGGGAAAGAATGAATATGATTTGAAAAGAAAAATAAAGGCTCTGTATATAGGGGGCGGGGGTTGTAGGGTGGGTAAGGATATGAGTAAATATGAGAATTAACTTCTGTCATATACTGGCACAAATTCCCCAGTGTTGAGTGTGATTGTGAGCTGTGTATAAAATGTACCAATAAAGAATTCAATTTAAAAAAAAAAGCATAGGGTAAATATATTTGTAAAATTTATGTGAATCTAGTTTTACTAATTATCATCCATGAATTTCTTTTAAAATTAATTTTATTCTACAACCACATTAATAATATTTAAGTGTCTTAGCATCCCAACTAAGCATTTAGGGTTCAAGTTAATATTTTGTTTTATTTGTCTTTATATTAACCCTGTAATGCTCTTGGGAAGATTGTTTTACCCCATATTAAAGAATCAATGAAAAATTAATTTTAAATGAATACTAAGATTAGGATTAACCTTAAGGTGAATACTCAAATGCTTTCTTAATTGAAAATTTTATTATAACACATCTTTTCTCCAAATCTAATCTTAAGGCCACTGGCCTACCAATTGCCTTGATAATCCATTCTTTTATAATAAAGTATTAATTATATTTGGTAATCATCTGTTTTATAACCTCAGACAATAATTTGAAATTCTATATGATCATTTACTAAACACTTTAAAATATAACAATTTCCATTAATATTAGAATAAAAATACAACTATGCTTTGACTTGCACCAGAGTGTTAAAAATTTAGTAGGAAGACAACACAAATACAAAACCTCAGTTAAGCTTTGAAGTTTTTACTCAGGTCTAAACATTGGCGGGGATTTCAAGTTGGATTTGTCTTCAGTGACATTGTTTGTCTCCCTTTCTAAATCTAACCATACAGAACTATTAATTTAGTTGTGGTCTGTGTTACCTTTTATGTCTTTCTTTTTGATTTGTCACACCCACGAAAGTCATAGAAATAGTACAATAATATTTACTTTGTACATGTTCAGAATACTTATTAAAGGAGAAGGAAATATACCTACTCAAACATTTAAGTAAAATGGTAAGATCAAAGACTTCTGATGACAGATCACATGTCCAGAAATACACTGTAATTAAAGTAGATGAAGAGCACTATTCATTAGGAATCTTTTATTGTATAAGTACTGCGAGACTGAAAGGAGAATCAATTAATAACTTGAATACAATGACTAGATTATTCTCTACTTTTCATCATTCACAATATCTAATATTTTTCTCTACGAATCTGTGAAAATGGTAACTGCTTAATAAATGTTCTTTGTTCTGCTAGCACCTTCACAGTATTTTAATTTGCTGTAACATAAGTAGTTTTATAAACTCTATATTTCTGTAGTTTTGGAAACAAACTAATGCCTTAGTCATTACTTTTGCTGTAGCTGGAAAAAATACAAGACCAAGAGATTCCTGTATCAAGGAGGGAACTAAAATAGGTGGCACAAGCTTTCAGGACAAAATGTTGCTGATGCTACTTATCTCATCATGTTTTGAGGACAAATAATTTGAAAATGACATAGTACATGTTAAGTGTTCAACTAAATGAACAATTATGATCAGCATTTTTCTTTGTTTCTTTCCAAGCCTTCTTTTCCAGCCATTTCTCTGCCTTGCTGTACTCTACAGGACAGACAGTAGGAATTCTTTATCTTTCTAGCAAAGTTTTAAAAAGTATCTTTTCTCTCAGGCTAAAATGTTTCGTTGACTGGGCCTTAACCACTCATTGTGAACTTGGCAGCCACAAAACACACAAGCAGTTTTAAAAACATGTTTCACATTCACTTATTTTAATAATGTTTCAGTTGATAGATCAGTTTTTAAAACTTTGAAAAATTTAAATTCATATCTGAGTCAAAAATTATTTAAGTGTTTATACTAAATTCTGGGCACTTTTAAAATTTACATTAATAAGGGAACTATTTTGTTGTCATATGAGACTTTTCAGAAACTTCAGAATTTAATAGCTAATGACATTAATTAAATGTTTATAGACTTTTTGGTTGGTTTTTCAAACCTAAGAGCAAGGTTTGTGGCTTGTAGTTCTGCCAATAGCATGAAAAGAAGAAAAAAGATATAAAGAAAATCTATAGGCAACAATGACCTCAGCTTTTAGCTCTTTGTTCTTTGCTGGCCACTGGTTGAAAAATAGTTCAGAACTGAAAGTACAAGGAGAGACTGTAATTGAAACTACCTGTATTCCCATATTTTACCTCTCCTGAAAATAGGAGCCCCATCAGGCTAACCACTTGCCTAGAGCTATTCAACAACCATGGTATTTCTAACTTATCCAGGGAAGCAATCAAAACCAAATGTCTACATTCGGTTGAAAGCTGAATATCATCAAAGTTCCATTCATGCTTTTAGAACAAGGCTGAGTACTGAGAAATGTGTTGCCCCGTCAGAAGAAATACCATTTATGGACATTTTATTTTTTTGCTGCTGTTATTTTTTTCTTCTAATATTTTTCATAATGTTATCTAAAGTGATATTGTGGTGACGTCATAGTCTCTCAGTTTTATGAAGTTAGACTCCTTCTTGACCATTTTACTATATGTCTCCCCATCCGGTCTCTGTCTCACATACTTCAGATACACATTCCCTTCAAATACTGTGACTCTTATGCGGGCCTTCCCCTTTGTCTGAACTTGCTTTTCCCTTTCCAACTCTCCAGATCTGTGGACACAAGTCAGCATTGCCGAAAACTCTCCTTTATGAAGAGCTGCCCATGTCTTTTCCGTGGTCCTGGCACTGACTTTCAGTTTCATAACACAGTTTGCCTTCAGTCCCGATGGAATTTTCTTCCGAAATGGAGGAGGTCTGATCCACTTGACGTTTGTAGTGGTAGCACCAAGTACGAGTTCAAGAGCAGATTCAGCTCTCCCTAGCATCCTGGTACACACAGTAGTGCACTCTTTGTTTGCCATATAATCTCTTGTATTTCCTTTCTAACATTATTTATATATAAAACAGACTTACACTGAAAATGTAATTTTTTTCAGTCAGTACTGATGAACTCATTCCATGTGCAACCCCACATGGTCTTTATATTTTGGGAAATATGATGAGCCAGCCCCAAAAGAAAGGGGCTTTCTCGAAGATATCCATGCATAAGAATTTTCTATGAGGATGAATAAAAATGGTAAATTTATGAACTGTAATTTATGAACTAAAAACTCTAACTTATGAACTAAAGGAATAAGAATGATAAATAACACAAAGGCTGAAGGGAAACTAGACTGGTAATAGATAGATTGGCTGACTGCTGCTGTTGATTCTAACTTGATAGCGAGTTACAGTTATTTATAGAGTATTTGACTCTGAGGAAGCTCGATCAACAATGCAAATTTGGTTTCTGAAATTGTCCTAGCCTCAGGGTTTTTATAAAGATTATTTTACAAAGGAGAGTGTAGTCATTTATTTTACAATATGAACCATGTCCACAGCAGAACTTGACACTGTCTACAAATACTCTACCATTATCTTGATCAACTCATTGGCCTTCAGTTTTAAACTAATTTTGTTAGAAAAAGTTTTCTCTTGGAAAAATAATTTAATAATAACCATTGTCTACAAATACTCTACCATTATCTTGATCAACTCATTGGCCTTCAGTTTTAAATTAATTTTGTTAGAAAAAGTTTTCTCTTGGAAAAATAATTTAATAATAACCATACACAATATCATATAAAATAAAAATAGTATTATTTGTGTTATACATATATTTATTTCTGAAGTGTTCTTGTATTCTCTTGACAACCAGCTTGTCTTATCACATAAGGATAAGGAAGTTACTTGTGTAGTCACCTAGGTGTGAGTGCTCTGACCTTTCTGTCAGTGTTGGTTAAGCATTCCCTACATATGGGAGATATTGTGAAATAGAAAATATTCTAAGGGAAATGAGGTGCAGGTGTTAGTAACAAGGGGAAGAAAAATATGATGGTGTTAAAAAAGGAAACGAAGCTTATGCATATAGGGGGAAGGGGAATGAGCAAAATAAGGATTAAATTGTGTCCTACAGTGGTACAAATTATGAAAAAAATGATAAAGGATTCACTATAATTTTAAGACTCAAGCATTATTAAACCAACCTCATACATGCAATGACAGGAATACTGAAATTGCAGGCAGACACATATAATGTATACACTGGCCAAATGTTGAAGACAGAATTGTTGAATTGGTTAATTAACTGATTAATGCCAGGGATTAAATGAACCCGGGACCTCGTGCATGCTAAGCTCACATTCCATCTATTAGCTGCAGCCAGGTGACATCTGTGGGTCGGGGCTGTAAAAATGTTACATAGTATGCAAATAGTCTTGATGTATATCAAAGCTTGGGACAACTAAAGGAAAGATAAGATAGCTAGAGTAACTTGAGCAAAAAAGGATTAAAACATTTATTTTAGAAAAATATCTGTGAAAATTACAAGGGAAAAACAGATGATTTTGATGAAAAAATCTGTTAGCTTTTTTCTGATTCTAATTATAGTCAAGTCTTTGATTCTCTGAGTTTGTTTTTGTCAATTATATAAAAAGTTATTTGATATGACTGACAAAAACTTTGCAATGTAATAATGCCTAGGAATGTACTTTGCAAATGATAAAGCACCCTTGAAATATTTACTATCATCACTGCTCAGTGGAAGAAATAGTAGAATTTACAGAAATGACTTCAGAGATTTAAAACCAAAGCATAACAGAGTGAAAATATGAAAGGGAAAACAAGTTTAAAGTAATATCATAAAACTGAGAAAATGACAATGCACAAGTAAAACATTAAATAAAACTATAAAAGCAGATTAAGAATAACTAAATATAGGGCCAGAGGGTTGGCTCAGTGGTTCTGGCGCCTGCCTCGCAAGCACAAGGTCCTGAGTTCGATCCCCGGTAACCACATATAATGCTGGGTGTGGAGACTCACGCCCACCAACAATCAACACCACATACCGCAATGCTAGGCATGGTGGCTTATGCCTGTAATCCCAGCACTCAGGAGGCAGAGACAGGAGAATTGCTGAGTTCATGGCGGCTTGCCTGGGCACCATAGTGAGCCCAGGGCCAGCCTGAACTACAAAGTGAGACCCTGTCTCAAAAAAAAAAAAAAAAAAGAATAACTAAATATATCAGGAAGTAGGATTAATAAATGTTCTAAGTTATTAGTTTTTTAAATGTTGAGAATGATAATAGGCCATGTTTAGGAATGATGAGGAAAGTGTACAGAGGTTAAGTAAAAGATAAAATGGAACCTTGAATCCATTAAAACTTTGCAGAGATAGTCACAGATGAAATCAGTATGAGTGCATTGAAATTCCAAACAAAGAACCCAGATTGTCCCTAAAAAGTGTGTAAAACTCGAGGCAGAATGTACATACAATGCTTATGAGAGCCAGGTTAAGCTTTTCTTATATCAAATATCCCTTGTATGAGACAGTAAAAGTATGAACATCTACACACAGCTCATTATTCCAGCCCCCTGTCTCACAGGTCGCAGCACTGTGAGGAAATTCCTTTTTGTCTTCTCTAGTTATACGCACTCACATGAATGCCCCCACACACATATAGACACACATGCATTTAGGAGATATAATTTTTAAACTGATTTTACCGTACATGTTATTCTAAACCTTAACTTTTCTTAAAGGAATTTTGTATTCTCAAAATATTTTATGGCACTATACATAGATCAATTTCTAAAGTAGCTGCATATCATCCTATATAATATAGACAGTATGCCATAATTTATCATTTCTGAACTTCTTGTTTTTAAAGTTGATCTAATTGTCTCTATAGCGAAAGATCCTCTATGATGAATGTACACAGACCTTTGAAAATATCTGTAAGATATATATTTTATGTATATACTACAGGGAGTCTAGGTATATGCACATATTTAAAATGTACATAATTTTAGGGCCAGGGATTTAGTTCAGTGGTTCCAGCGTCTGCCTGGCAAATGCAAAGTCTGAAGTTTGGTCCCCAGTACCACATACCACAATACCAGGGGTGGAGGCTCATGCTTATAGTCCTAGCACTCAGGAAGCAGAAGCAGGAGGATTGCTGTGAGTTTGAGGCTAGCTTGAGCTATATAGTGAGCTCAGAGCTAGCCTGAATTACAAAGGGAGACCCTGTCTCCAAAAAAAGAAAGTCTTTGTTAATTACATGAAAATTTTAATGTTTATTAGGTGAGGAGTCATGCAAAATATTTTTTAAACAGAATTCAACACAGCATGATTTAACCTAACCAGATATATTATTATCCAAATTACTTATGTAAAAATTACTTATGTAAAAATTTGTCATATCACAGCTCATTATTTCCCATCCAGAAATTTCAGATACTGTCCAGCTCCTGGTTCTTCAAGTATATATTGAAAGTATAGTATTATACTATATTGAAAGTATAGTGTTATTATAGTAACAATATTTCTCCTAAGTTTTCCCGTCCTAGTGAAGGGTAGGTATGTTTGATTTCTTGGCCTTCTAACTGAAAATAAATAAACCTCATTCTGAATTAAATTACTTCTGGTCTTTAGATATTTGATGCTACAAAAATCAAAGAACACACACACAAAGAGAGTATTGGAAAGAGCATTGTCTTTCAAGAACAAGTTTTCATTTATAAAATTTTACTTTATCTAAGTGAAATCCTGTGGAAGACAGCAAGAGGTCAGAGCCCAAACCCTCAGGGCAAGCTTCAGTCCTCCATGAATCCCACAGCAAAAGGATTAAAACCAATAAACCACAAAACTGGAACCTTGTGGAAAAGGCTGAACCCAGGGTCTACTCTTGTTCCTTTGAGCAATAGCAGAAGAATCAACACCCAGAGATTGCTACACCTTTAGTCAGTACCAAATCTTCACACCCCAAATCCTAGTATGCATAAAACAGGGCAGATATATCTGCAATAATCCCTGTGGTTGAAGATCCCCAGTGGGGCAGGGCAGATGTCTGCCAGTAATCCTAGTCTGATAATCCTTGCAGTAGAAGATCCTGCAGGGTAGGGCAGGTGTTCACAGTAATGCCAATAGTTGATCCCACAGGGCAGGGCAGACATCCATAAACATACAGTTGTCAACAAAATCCTTTGTCGCATCCGGGTATAAGTGCTCACATTACTGAATTCAAAGGTTTTACAGAAAAAGTAGTAAGATTTACAAGATTTGTAACCATTTACAGAGAGATGAGATAAAACAAAGGGAAAAGAAGCGTATATGTTTCATTGTCTTAGCTGCCTTGATTATCATGAATCAATTCAAAATATTAACCACTCCTTGCCATTTTTACTTTGGTGAAGAGTCACATGTTACAGAGTACTGGATCCAGTGATCAGCTGGTTATTAACGGGACACAGTGGGATGTTTTAGGAGCCTTTCTTTTTGTGGAGTGGCACTGACAGCAGCATTCACTCCACTTTTTATCACATGCCACAAAGAAACTTACCAGAGAGGACTTCCAGGACGGCTTCAGAAAGAGGCAAGAGTGATTGGATAATTATGCTCAAACTCAGGGATCAGGGATATTATTCTGAGGGAGATTAAAGGCAATGTGACCTTTACTGTGATGATTTTTAATTTATATATTCAAAATATATTGCTATCACCATTTGCATATCAATGCTAACTCGAGGTTTGTTTGGTGATCTTTGAGAAGAGATCCTACTGCCGAGACACATTAAAAATAGGGAAAGAGCTTACTGAACTGAGACATTATCTGTCTTGTACCTGAGAAGAAAATGTAACCTAGATAGCACAGGGGAGTCTGTAAACACGGGTCTATAGATAGATGTTAGAGAGAGAACTGAAAAACACATCTGGAGATATGAAGAACATAGCTGTGCTGCAGTTTTTCATGAAATCATCTAGGAGGAAAATATAGAATAAACAGTAAAAAGAACATTTAGGAATTTAAATGAAGTAGCTTCCTAAAAATAGAGGTTTGTATGTTTATTTTTTAACCTCTTTATAGTTAACATTTATATTTTGTATGGCTGCAGGTGGAAACCTAATTAAATATCTCCTGACTAGAAGTATAGATGATTTTTCACTTACTTTGTTTCTTCTCTTTAAATAGTGATGAATTTAAAATTTATGATACATGTGTTGTGATAAAATCAACTGTTGGGACACCGAGATCTGCTTCCTATGTAGGCAATGTCTTTGTCCCTACAATGAAGATAAATTAACACTTCAGAAGTAGAAAAAAAAGAGACAACTTTTGGAAGCACCCAGATTAGTGACTTTAGAAATGTAATAAATGGTAAGAATTACTATCATTTTCAGTGTTAAACTATAGACTTGGAATTCAATGTGTATGAATATTTTCTATCATTCCACCAACGATACTGAGATGATTAATTGAAAGCTGAAGTTAACATTTCCTTCTGAGTAAATCACTATTACCCAGGTTAATATATTTAAAATTTAAAAACTATAAATCAATTCAATTTCAAACCATACTTTAAAAAATAAAAATGATAATACATTGTAATTTTACACTTGATCTTAGCCAAAAGGCCGAGAAGCGATTGTAATTTTATTCTTTATACTTCTAATCCCTATTCTATGTAAAATTGTATCTAATATGCCAAGTTATTTTAGAAACATTTAAATATTATATGATATTAGTAATGTTTGCTCATAACTGATTGTTAAAATGTTTTATGCTGTTTAACAATGCCTAAAGTATGAAACTATTATATGAAAAAAACTTACTCTAAAATTTTATGCATTTTACCAACAATATACTATTAAAAATCACTCTACCCACATAAGACCTTGCCATAAAAACACATTTAGCTTCTATACCCAGTTGCTTCATCTCCTCAGTTCTGTGAACTAATTGTCATAAACTATTTATTCAAGCACAGTGAGAACCTTTACTCAAAGCAGCAGTTTCTAGATTTGGTTTCATGCTGTGTTCCTGAACTTGGTTATTTACAGAAATGGAAAGATTTGACCATTCAAAATCGATATTAGTTGGGTTTCTGCAAAATTGAAATACACAAATAATAATGAAAACATCTGGCAAACATGATTTTCCACTTACTACCCATCTTTGCCACCATGATTTTCCTCAATTATTAAAACAGATGTGTGATCTCTTTCATCTCTACTCTATAATAAAGAGAAGTCACCGGGATTTTATTTGTTTGTTTGGTGGGATAAGGAACTGAACATAGAGCCTCTCACTGAGCTATATTTTAAATATTTATTTATTCATTCATTTATTTATGGTAGTGTCTTTCTAAATTGCCCAGTTTTTCTTGGAACCCATGATTCTCCTGTCTCTGCATCCCAAGCAAAGTAGCTTATGTAACAGGAACATGCTTCTGACTAGAATAGAGTGGTTTCTTTCCTTCTTTTTTATTGTTTTAGAAAATTGAACTGTGACTTCTGCTTAACATTCTCCAAAGCACTTTCTGCTTTATGATAAATGGCCATTTCTTTATAATGGCACATAATTCCCCATGCAATCAAGTCAGATATTGCTATTCCAACCCTACCTTCCAAAAAACTTAAATTTGCTGCCTTCTTGTCAGCACTCTGTCTCCTTCGAACACACCAGGTCTGTCTTAGCTCAGGACATTGACAGTTACCTTTCCTTCTTCCTTAGATGCATTTTCTTTTTCAGATCGTCCCATGGCTTGTTTTCTTCAGCTCCTGTTTCTTACGGAGGTGTCCCTTGAATTCTCAACCAAATAACAGCAAAAACACATGTCCCAGTCATTTCCTATGCTCACTTCTGCTTTTTTTTTCCATAAAACTTGAGAATTAAATTGTGTCATATACTGGTAAAAATTCTCAATATTGAGTGTGATCATGATGTGTATATACAATGTACCGATAAAGATAGAAATTTAAAAATTAAAATAATATCATCCAAATCTGTCTTTCTTTTCCTTTTCCTTTTTCTATTTACAGAGTGAAAATGCTCTAAAATTAGAATTCTGTGTTCTATTACCCATTACATCTTTAAGATATGGTACATATCTTGCACACAATAGACAGTAAATGGTCAAATGAAAGGATGTTTTTAGACAAGGTGGGGCATGTTCAGGGTGGTATGGCCATAAACAGATGTCTCTTTTTACGTGGAAATAACAATAGGCATATAGGAATTTCAAAAAGACCTGTTTCTTCTGCCAGCTGCCTCCTTCTTGTTTCTAAAATTCCCTCTCCAGAGCAGCACTCTGCTCTGAAGAAACGGACCTGTTGGGATGACTTGTGCAGCCTGGCTTCTGAGTGTGACCAGTGGTAGGGATCTATCTGCAAGTGATGATAGAACAAGGAGAGAATCATCTCAGGGAGCTTTCCAAACAACTCTTCCACTCGGAGTGACCCACATTGGCCACAGCCCTGTAACATTCTTCAGAAAACCTCAGACTTGTCAGAGAAATCTCTAACACTGACTTTCTCTGACTCATGGACGAAGAGAACACCTACTAGGATGAAGCTCGGTAAACTTTGCATAAGCTTTGTAAATGACTCCTTTACTAAATTTTCCTTTTAAAAATCAGTAAACATTTTCCACTTATTTCCCACTAGAACTCTGTGAAATTCCATAGGGAAAAATTTTACCCCAAATTTCAAAAGTAATGTCTTAATTTACCATTTAATGAGGCACTGTAGAAAAACAAAAGAGATGAGAAATTAATTTAAAGCAACTTTGTGTGGGCTTGAAAGGTTTTTAAATATTTTCTCTAAATGTGAACATGTATATAACTGTATGATTAAAGATAACTCATGTATGAAATATATGCTTATATACCTGTGTTCATTGTCTTATAAATAAATAAAAATATGTACAAAGATTGTACTATTCTTTTCTGTACTCACAGTTCAATGCTGCATACCCTAGTATTACCTGTAATTTATTTTGAGATATATAACTTTAGAGCATAAAACATCAAACTGGATATGAGCAAATTTCTCTCTGGGATTGTCCAACCTTGTTGGTAAAGATTTGGGAAATTTTCACCACAAAGATTAGCTCCTTTCAGAAAAATGTTCATGTTAACAAATTGCAGAAGTCAGATAATTCTAGGACACCATAAAGCCCACTAAGTAACACATATGAACATTGACTTCTACAAATAGTATGTATGTTTTATTGTGAATTAAACAGTAACCTAAAAATAGGAAATTGTATTATACAGGTAGATGAAAAATAAGGTTACCATTAGGCAGGAAGGCTTTATTGTTGTAACTCTCCTATTAGAATCTTGTAAATCAGTGATTTTCAAATGTCACTGATTGTTAGAATCACTCAGAAGATTTAAAAACTCAAATTGTCAGACCCTGATTTAAAATTACTAAATTCAAATTCTTAAGAGTTAGCTTTATTTCAACCAACTAAGATAAAGAAGAGCTGCAGGGGTTACTCTTTGAGGCACCTTCATAAGCCCATTTCAGTTTTTTTTTTTTTTTGGTAAGAGGAGATATATTTCTTAATGTGACTTTTGCATTTCTACTCATTACATTTTGTGAAACATTTCAACTTCTCTAAAAGCATCATTTTCTTTGAGGAGAGCATATTCCTTATTTTGATGGTAGATGTTATAATAAGAATTAGAAAATGCAGTGGACTCATGCTTTTTATTTAGAAAAATAAATATAAATTTCTCTAAAAACCTTTTATCTTAAGCATTAGCCAATATTAGTGTCTTAGTATAATCTACAATCACTAAGCATCACATCCTTAATTTAATAAGAATTGAGATATTTTTAAAAGAAAGTAGAAAAATAATGATAAAATAAATTAAATTATAGATGTGCCTTAATTTATAAGATAGATGTGTTGCTGAGAGATTGGCTGTGGAGGTAATTTCTATTAACTAAATTATATTTACCCATTGACTTGGGCTTGTAATTGGAAAGGCATGATTCCTACAGTGATGTGCAAAGCAGAATGTGCTCTCAAGTCCTTTTTAAAAGGAAGTAAAACATATACCTTTCATGTAATTTGCTTCTTCCCTTGTGTATTTATGTACATACATTTTGTGTTGACTAGTGCTTGAATAAATAATAGTGCAGCCCCAGCTTCCATGCCTTTAGGTCGCTGACCATAAGACAAAGAAGACTATAGAGCTATATAATAATGAACATCATGTTTTCATCTTTTGGGGACAATGTCGTAGCTTACAAGGAACTATTATTGCTGTCTCAACAATTTTCTTACTGTTTGAGTATATGATACAGTTAAGATTGTGGAGATGTAGGCAGGAATTGTACTTCCAAATGTTAGCTTTTTAATGTATTTCCAATAACCCGGAACACTCTGTAGTATCTGTTCCGCAGATTTAGCATTTTGATAAACATTGGTTTCTCCATGGTTGAATTCCTTTTAAGGAGCTCTGCCCATATACTTTTGGGGTAATTAAAGTTGTGTGAACTCTCGTTTTCTTTATTTTTAAACCTCAAGTATAGAGTGTATAAACATTTAGTTTGACAGACTTTACACTTTTAAGGCACTAAAGTTTTTTAATGACTGCTAAATTGGCCCTGTCTCTTATTTTACATTCTCCACGCTACCACCTAATGGATTCCGGGTCCATTTCACATTCCTCTCTCCCAAGCAACTTAGATAATTTGTCCACTGGAAACCCCTGGTAAAACTGTGCTAAGCTCACACCAACAGACAGCGGAATTCAATTCCTCCCCAGCTAGAGTTGTGCTTGAATAGGGATCTGACTGCGACCCTCACAAGGTGAACTGGATAATGGTGTGTGACCGCAGCTCCCTGATAGAGAACACAGCGGTTTTCACGCTCATTTCCTGAGATGAAGAACTCCCTGTACAAGGCACTGCAATGGAAGTCCTCAGCATCAGTCTCTTACTTTTCAGTGTACTCCATAGAGCTCTCTCTTGAACTAAAAGGCCAGAAGATACACCCCAAAAGACGCTGTTTTGTTAAGGGATTGAACAATCAGGGCAGCTGGGGACTCAGGGTGGTCAAAAGACCACCTAAGTTTTACTTTATTATCAGAGGCAAGCAAAAGAGTTGCTAGTTGATGGTGGTCTGGTCCTTTGAAAGAGGAGAGAAAGAAAGCTAGAACAAATGAACAAGCACATCTCTATTCAGTATTTGCATTCATGCATTGCTAGATTGTTATAGAACAATAAGCTTTCACCTGATGAATTATGCTTTTATTATTTTTTCTGTTTCTATTATTTAAACATTGTTAACATAACTCCATAATCAAATCCAATGTATTTATCTTTAAAATAGATATTTACTTTCCCCATAGCATTGTTCCTATGTATTAATGATTCAACTTCAAAAACTCTTGTGAAAAAAGAAATTATTCATTTAAGATAAAAAGGCAGCATCATTTCTAACCAAGGTTTCAGGAGAAATCTTGTCATTTGCCTCCAGTGCAGCTCATCATAAAAGCTCTGAGGAAATAGTGTTTAAAATCAATTAACCAAGAAGGCCAAAATCAATTTAACAAGAGTTAGCTAATGTTTTACTAAAGTGAACTCTTTTCTTTAAACGTGATTAATATCATTTAGGGGTTGTCATTAGTGGTGTCACTTCTAAATAGTGTGTGCACTTTGTAACAAAAGGGCCTTTGTATACACATTTAGGATTTATGGGAAGGACAGAAATTTAAGGTGGTATTAGTGGTTACATTTTTTTCCTTATCATTTCTTTATCTTAAGAGAATACTTTCACTCAGTCTCCTTGAAATGTGTACAAAAAGGTCAGGGAAGGATCAAGAAGTATTTAAACTATCACTATTCATGATTAAAGCAATTCTATGCAAATTACAGTCTGGGATGACATTTAATAATGTTGATATTGGGTAGAATTATAAAAATCAATGCCTTTTACAGTTAGAAGGGACTAAATGTTATAGGACCATCATTTTCTGGCTATTTTAACAGCTTATTTCTTATAAGAAACCCAGTACATATAAGTGCTTTAAAATGCATCTGATAGATTAGAATGAGGAGCTCCCTAAACTGAACCTGCTGGATTTCTCCAGCCACATCGCTCCCTGTTCCAGCCCAAAGCCTGCAGTTTCAAAGTTCCATAGCCATCTACCTACCACCCTGTTTCAATAGGAAGCTATATTCATGTGCATGTGACTTGTCTACATTAGCCCAACACACGAGTACACTAGAAGTAGAGATCCATCTATTAAGACCCTTCCATTAATTGTGGATGTACTAAAATATTGTTGTATAGTACATAATTTCAGTGCTTTGCATCTTTATGGGCTTTTTCAAGCCCTAGTGCTACAGTACACAAACCTATATGCATCCTTCGATGGCTTCCTCTTGATTGAAGGTTGCAAACTTTCACTCTCTTCCTACACATCTAACTTCCATCCACCAAAACTTATATCCCATTTCTCTTTGTCAGTCCAGCTCCCGGTAGCTGTAAGGTTAAAACCAACGGTTATCAACCCATAATGTAAATCAGGTTGGATCACACAGAGGGGTCAATATTCAAACATTTTATTCTACAGAAGTCTTTTCAGGTTAGTTAACCGAATGTAATTTTAATTCTTCCATTAGCTCTGTAATGCCACCATTATCCGCACTCTACACATGAGGAAACGGGGCAACACAGAGAACAGCATTCCAGGGGCCACACTCTCAGGCATAGTAGAGAGCGTCGCGGGGTCTGCCTACCTCTGCAGCTCAAGCCTTTTCTCCTGTGCTATGCTTCTATGTTTGGATCATTTCTACATAAAGAGAGTAGTCTTGTAGTCTTGTTCAGAGCATAAATCTTGCATGTGCATGAAAGTAGAAAGTGTACTCTTATATTGTATTTCCTTGTGAAATCAACTTTATTATAGTATTACTAAAATTGTTCAAAAACGTTTCCATGGATTTTTTTTTTTTTTTAGTTTCCTGCTACCTTGAACTCCTCAGAAGCATTAGCTGTTAATCGCTATTGTAACATCCATGAACAGTCCAGTGATCTCGTCACCAAATCAGCACGTTTCCCACCCCTTGGATTTTGAACTAAAACAAAAATATATCAGGCCAAAAAAAAAAAAAAAAAACAGAAAAAGACCATTAGAATGTAAGAATGTTGCCTAGGAATTGGTATCTAATTTCAGAAACTTATAGGTAGAAAAAGAATCACCCTGGCTCTGTGACTTTTCATCTTTCAAATGGAAAGGAAATGAATTTAAAACAAAGAAACCACAACAGAAAACCTTCTGTGGCGAAAGGAAGATAAAGTAAATAGATGAAGGAAATAACACTGATTTATGAAGAGATTATTTGACCCCACCAAAGATAGCATCAAATGGTTATTAGGACCCAAGAAAGTGAAATGTATTTGAAATAATTTGAACCTGGTTTTCTTTTGCAATCATTGAAGAGAATTAGTTAAGCAAAGTACACAAAAGTCGCTTAAACTGAAACAAAGCAAGAAAAGTATAGCATTTTATTTTACTTCATCACATTTCTAGAAAAATAATTTCTAAATCTTCTATATTTTTACTTTAAAAAGTGATCAAATGAAAAATGAGACTTACACTAAAAATGCAAACTAATGAAGATTCCCATAGTATTTATAGTTTTCATATATTTTATTACATAGATGCTGTATTTCACATAATTTTTAAAGTAATGTTTCCTTTGTTCTGAGCTGTATCATAATTAATAATCCAAAATTCTATAGGCACAGGCTTGATCTTTCATTTTGGTTTTGTTTTAGTTTATTTTTGAGGAGACAATTCTGAAAACCTAGCATATATGCAATATGGCCTTCATATAGGAAAATACAGTGTTCATGATTTATATAGTAAAGATAACAAAATTGAACACTTTTTATCAATTTAGAAGTATTTTTAAAAGATCTATTACTAATATGCATAAGTTCAATATAGAGACTTTTTTATATGAAGTACTAGAACACAAAGGTAATATGGCCACATCTTCTGCCAAATTGGAACTGTACTGTCAGAACTGATTTCACAAATCCAGGTGACTAGGACAAACAGCACCATCTGGGATTGAGCCTTGCCCCTTCTCTAGCTGAAGTGCGTCAATAGAGAAAGCTCTCCAAAAGAAAGTTTAAAAAGGAGAGATAGTTTTCATCGACCAAAAGACATCCACAAATTCTTTTGTTGTTGTTTGTTGTTCAGAAACCTGAATTATTTTTTATTGGTTGATTTTTTTTTTTTTTTTTTTGAGACAAAGTCTCACTCTTGTAGTTCAGGCTGGCCCTGAGCTCACTATGTAGCCCAGGCAAACCTGGAACTCAGCAATCCTCCTGTCTCTGACTCCTGAGTGCTAGGATTACAGGCGTGAGCCTCCACGCCCCGCACTGTGGTATGTGGTATTGATGGCTGGTGGGCGCGAGTCACCACGCCCAGCATTGTATGTGGTTACTGGGATCTAACTCAGGGCCTTGCGCTTGCCAGGCAGGCGCTGGAACCACTGAGCTAAATCTCCGGCCCCCTCTACATTGATTCTAAGGTTAAAGCTTTGGATCTTGGAGTCACATAGTTTAGTGTTTGAATCATACCTCTGGCACTTAGCGCTGATTACCTCAGTGATAGGATTGCAGGAACAGATTTGATAATAAGGCAACAAAGATTGTCAACAAGATCAAAGGAGACTATGATCTGTAAAATGAGGACCCAGCACCCATTACTTCTAGTCTTCCCAAAATCTACTATGCTTTGAAGTATTGTGATCCTCTGGAAGGGGTTGTTATTTTTAAAGACTAAAAACCAAAAGAGTTACTTAACAAATTAAACTTCAATAGGTTTTGGGAAGAATAATTTAAATGTTCACTTCACCATATGACAAGTGCATCTTGATTTTATGGTTACATATAAAACTGAAGGCACGAACAAGGCAGGCAAAACGGAGCGCTGGATAATTTATCAAATATCTAGGTGGGGAGAACATTTTATATCGAAAAGCAGGAGTGAAAAAAACATTTAGAGTTGGTGAGAGCAGAAATATTTTGTTTTTGCTCACAAGCATTTTTTTGCAATTCATGATAAAAAGTCAAAAATGTCCAGATCATTTGAGTTAGTAAGTTAATCTATTGAAGTAAATACTTAAATTTTACACTTGATCTTAGCCAAAAGGCCGAGAAGCGATACTTAAATTCTAATAAAGAAATGAAAATTTTCACAGTGACTCATGGAATAATATGGTCAAACCAGTGTTGTTCATATAAGGAAATAAGGCATAACTCTGGAATTAACAAAAATGTCCAGATAATATGTGGTATATCAACACTACATAATTTTACAAAGTGTGGAAAATGAGGTTCATAAGTCTAATAACATAAGAAAGTCTTTTTTAAAAAAATTCAATAAAAATGCTAAAAATGCAGGATATAGAATAATGTACAAAATAAGCTGGCAACAATAAAATAATATACGAAAAATGTCATAATAGTCTAAAAGAATATACTTTAAGTGCTGAGATACAAGTTTTAATAAATCTTTTCTTTATACTTTATAGTATTTCAATATTTTCACTGATGAATAATATGAAGAATACATTTTAACAATGACATGATAATACTTTTTAAATTGTGATTTATATATACACATATAAAACTTAAAATTATCATTTAAAACATTAAGTATACATTTCAATGGCACTAAATATTTTGTTATTGTTGTACCACCATTATTACCATCCATCTCCAGAATATCTTTCACCTTCTAAAATGGAAACTCATTACTTCTCGAAGAATAAATCTCATTTTCCTCTCCCCTCAGGACCTGACGCCCACTGTTCTACGTTCTGCCTGTATGATTTCCCTGCTTTCAGAATCTTGTGAAGTGAAATCATGTAATATTTGTTCATTTCGGACTGGCTTAAAAATGAACATTTGTATGAACTATTTTTTTCCTCCCATGCAGTTACTATAAAATAGATCAAATAGTGGATGAGAAAATAAAAATCATAATAGTTAACATAGCTCTACAAATCTGTTGTATTAGGCTTGGATGATAGATTTTTGCAAATGGCAAGAGAATGGAAGATGGAGAGAGTGTGAAAGGAGAGGAAGAGGGGACCTAAGATAATTGAGGTGTGTTATATATGTGTACACACTCCCTGTGGCAAACATACTCATGCGCTGCAGACATACTAATAAAAATCAAAATTAAAAAGACTATCATGAGAGTTGCACTACACAATGTAGGTAAGAAGCACTAGGTGTGAAACCTAGATCAGTCATTCAGATACTTCCGTGTTTGAGGATAACTGAATAGTCAGCGACAGAAGCCCCTGTCTGGCACTCAAACCAGGGGTTCATGAGTCCCTTGAAAAAAATCAGGGTTATCTTAGCACAAGTATTAGCCTAGGGTTAGGAAAATGGAAAAGGTAAAAATATAGGGAAGGGGTAAACAAGTAAACATAATCAAGATGTGATATGTGTATGTATTAATTTACAATGGTAGTTTGATTTCTAGTATATTGTAAACATGGACTAAATATAAAATAAAATAAGAAAAACGTTTATATAGTATTGAGTAATTTTAATAAAAATTTGTATGCCAAACATATTACTACTTTTACTTTAAGAAAGACCAGTTTTGGGGCCAGAGATTTAACTCAGTGGTTCTGGTGCCTGCCTCGTGAGGGCAAGGTCCTGAGTTCCATCCCGATAACCACATACAATGCTGGGTGTGGAGACTCACGCCCACCAGCCATCAATACCACATGCCACAGTGCCGGGCCTGATGGCTCACGCCTGTCTGTAATCCCAGCACTCGGGAGGCAGAGGCAGGAGGATTGCTGAGTTCCAGGCTTGCCTGGGCTCCATAGTGAGCTCAGGGCCAGCCTAAACTACAAAGTGAGACACTGTCTCAAAAGAAAGAAAGAAAAAAGAAAAAGAGCACTTTTTTAGTGAAAAGTATTAAAAGAAATGAACTGTAATGCTATCAATACAGAATTTTTTAAAACATTTCTTTCAAACACAAAACTCCACAGAAAAATATAAAAGCTACCTATCCTGATGAAATTCTCCTGTGAAAGCCTTGATCTCTGATTTGTCTGTTTCCATTCATCTTCCATGAATGCAGCCAGGACAATGTTTATAAACGTACTGATTATACGTCAATCACACAATAAGCATAAAATGGCACAATAACAATCTCACACTCATGTTTTTGAAAATGAAAACTAGTATACCTCACAGCAATAATAGCAGCCTTAATTTAATTGCGGAAAGTAGAAGAATATGGTTTTGATATGACATTCTGCTTGATCATGATAATTCAGATTCTATGTACATCATGTCCATTACTGTAAATACATTCAGAGGAGGTCAAGATTACTTTGAAAAAAAAACACACAATGGCATGTATTTATTTAGCTATCACAAGTTATTACATAGTATTTCCTCAAATTGCAGCATTCCACACTATATTTCACTACCAAGTTAAATGTCTACATTTAAATAGAACTGTGTTAACATTTCACTGTGGATCAAAAGGGCCTCAGAAATCGTTAAGAGAGATCAGATAACTTGTTTATCACTCTCAGTGTTAGCTTCAGTGCAGAAACAAGTCTCTATTGATCTGGCTGGTATCAAAAGAAGGGGAGTCACTATGTTTGGAAACTTTGAAACTATCTAACCCTCAAGTATCTCTTTTAACCCCTACCCTTCTCAATCTCTGCATTCATATCTGCATATTGTTTTTGTATGTTGCAAAATGTATTTGTCTTTCTAGTATAGATGTAAGGAATATATTTCAGCATTCTACAGTACAGTAGGATGACTATAGTTCTCATCAACCTACTGTATGTTTTATGATGAACTAGAAGAAATTTAAAGGTACTGAAAATAAAGAAATGATAAAATGAAGAAAATGTTAATCACTAGGATTTTATCTACATGCTATATCTGTGTGTCAGTTTCACACTGTACCCCATAAATACCTGCAGTTACTACATGTTAATGTTTTAAAAGTTAGGCAGAAAAACTGAGCTCATGATGTTCCTAATTGACCGGTATCAGGACAACAAGGAGGGCTCTCAGTTCCAAAAATGAAATTGTATTCCATGAGCACAAACATATACAAAACATACAATATACTAATCTAGAGTTTAGAGAGATAGTATATTCACAGTAAAAGTAGAAGCAGGGATTTACAGAATCAATACTATTGGAGGAAAATGCCTAAGAGTTGAAGACTCCAAGAGAAATATATTTAGCCTCTAAATTTCCAGCCTTCAGTTATTTTTCTTGGTTTAGCATTCTAACTCTTTACTAAAAGTTGGAATTTAGAGGCCATATGTGGCAGTTGTTCTGCTTTGTACTTAGAAACACAAATCAGGAGAGAAAAGACATTTAAATGTTGCTTTTAAAATATGCATCTTTTATCACTAGTTTGGAACATTGATATTTATTTATTTTCTCTTCCAAATCTGTATCTTTCTCTTGAATTCATGAGTTAAGACATGTCGCAGAGGGAAAGACATGTTTTTGAATATAGCATTTCCATAAAGTGAAAACATTGACATGTTGGTAAAGTGACCATTAGCTTGACCTTTTCCTATTTTGTTTTGTATTTTTTTTTCCTAAGATTGATAAGTGTCCTTTGGCAGTAAATTCATTTAGTTGCTTCCTTTAAAAGAGGAGTGCAAGAGTCAGAGGGCTGGCCCCTCCCTTCAGAATGTGTGGTAGTTAAATCCAAAGGAAGTAGCCATAAACTTTTAACACAGAACATTTCATTATAATGGAAATGTTATTTATTTTAATTGTTGTGATTAGACATTTAAGGTCTTTTGCATTACAACTCATTTATTATTTCGGTCTTGTCTTCACTAATGACTGTCTAACCTACCATCAGCTCATAAGACTCTCTTAAACTTATTTATTTTTTTAGAGTTCTATTACCACATTGATGCTTGAAAAAAAATAGAGTATGTCCCAAGTGATATAAATAGAGTATGTCCCAAGTGATATAAATAATTTAAAAATTAATTAATTTTGTGGAAGCTTTCCAGTTTCTTGGGTTTAACAAATTCAAGAATAAATTTATTTCCAAGGGCAAAATCAAAGGTAATGTTCTGTAGTGATTTAGAAACTTAGTTAACATGATAACTAACAAAAATTTCTAAAAGAATGGACAAATTTATTCCCAACTGAACATAAAGGAAGATGACATAAGGTTGGACAAAGGATTCATGATTTATGCGAATTTCTTTTGAATTGCAAACGACCTCTGAGAATCTTTACAGCTCTCTTAGGAAAAGTCTCCTGGGTGGTTCATTCCTGCTGAGAGAACTCAGAATAGGCTGGTAGGGTGATAATGGAAAGTATTACAGTGTTGGCATTTGGGAATTTACACATAGAAATCCCTGGAGAACTTAAAAAGATGCCCATATAAATCCCTACATCATTTATGTTAAGACCCATTTTCCTTATTGGTGCTATTAGCTGGGTATCTTAGGGATTTTTTCCTATAAAAACAACCCGGTAAGGAAATAGGTTATCTATTGGAGTTTCTCCTGTGATAATCTCAATATTTTAATTTATTGATAAATTTAAAATTTGCCTTTACCATAATCACCACCAACACCATCATATCAACAGCCAAAACGAAATTGCTCATGGTTACATATACTCAAAGACCAGGAAAGCATATATGTTTATATGCTGGCTAATAAGAGTCGCAGATAGTTTCCTTTAAACTTATAGGATTTTAAAAGTATGTATCAATGAAAAATCTGTCGACCACTTAATGCCCAGGGAAAAATTTTTATTGTCATGACATCCATATATATATATATATAGAGAGAGAGAGAGAGAGAGAATTAAAAAATTTGTTGCACCATGGATGCTAGTATGGTCTTTGTTTTAATGGAGGATAGTGATTTGCTCTCACTGTGGAATACAGTGAATAATCTGCTTATTAATAATAACCACAACTTTGTAGTCAACGTTTGGCTCCAAAGAACAGTAGCTTACACTGGGGCAGCATAACATAATAAAAACAAACATTTTGCATTAGACCAGATTTGTCAAGGCAGCAATTCACATCATAGCTTTAAAATTAACATTATTTCACAAAATTTAAAATGCAAAACAATGATTCTTCCTGCAAATGGCTCAAGCCAAAGTGTTGACATAAACAGTAAAACCCTGGAAATACTTTCTATATGAGCAAAGTAAGTAATGTAATATTTGTAATGGCACTTTAGATGTTACTATTCCAAATCTATCATTTTGGAGGAACTAAAACTAAGATAAAGAATGTTTCTGAGGCAGCCAGACCCTTTGTGTTATGCTCAGTACTTAATAAATATGTGTGGAGTTTATTGAACTAATCATTTCTCCTCTGGTTTTCTTTATTCTGGCCTTGCAACTTCTCCAGCTCAGGAAACATATAGAGACAGATGCAAGCACTTTGATAAAGATAATATATTTTGATTATATATTTTGTCTTCAGTATAAAAAGCTGATGTTTTAAAAGCAACAGTCTTTTGGGGGGGTTAATGGATTTTTAACTAGAGAAGACAATCATACAGCTACTTATCAAAAATTCAGATTAAAAAAAGTAAATTACATCAGCAGTGAAAAGTGTAGTCAACATCAAGACTAATATAAAAGCATTTCTGGAGACAGGCGAAATATAATTCTATTCCTCAGTGGAAGTAAAACTATTTCAAGGAAAATTAACATAACTCTGACAAACTATATTGTTAATAACATCCTTAAGTGTCTTTCTGATAGAAATAGCGATGACAGTGTCACATTACAAAAAGAAAAGAAAAGAAATGAAAAAGTCAGTCTAAGAAGAGTACATAGGAAGAATCCACCCAGAGTTCCTTTATGAAGCTGATGGTCCAAACACTGATAAAGGAATAATTCCAAGGAGCCAGTGTGGTGTATGTGATAGATGATGTTGGAACTGCTAAATGACTGGTTCCTAGAAGTTCACAGAAGGACCCTCAGGCATTAGCAGTTTGAACACACCACAGATTTTATATATATATATATAAAAGTCAACTGAAAAAAAATATATATGATGAAAAGTCAACTGAAAAAAAATATATATGATGAAAAGTCAACTGAAAAACAGGTTCAGGTGAACAAATTCTGAATAGTATATAACTTATATGACAGTCACTAGGTGGTTTTAGTTAACCCTTAATGTCAGATGCTAGGAATCCCTCAAAATGATCTTTCTGCATTATTGAACATAGCAGGTATTTTATTGAATTGTAGCTGTAACTAGAGGTCTCTCGGGAATGAGTGCTACTTTAAGGCCTACCTAGTGAGGGAGGATTCAAGAGCTGCTCTCAGGTCCACTTAAGTTTTTCATTAAATGTGTGTGGGGTGTGAATCCCAGCTAAGCTAACTCAAACGTTCTGTGGTGTAAACTATTCCCATATTGCATTGTGTCACACCAGACAAAACTGGGCTAGAAAGAAAACTACTGGATAAGGGAGAAAACTACTAGAGAAAATTACCGAACACGAGGCCAGACTATCAAATCACTTACATGTCTCAAGTTTTTGTTTCAGTGAAATCGAGCATATCCAACATGCCTTCCCCTGACTTCCTTACTCCCACGGCATTTCTTTCCTCCCACTCCTGTTTTCTTTTTCTTCTGTTTCATTTCCTTACCCTTCTCTATAGCCTTCTGTGGCAGGTAAATAAGGAACTCCTCATGAAGCCTCCTAGTTCAAAAATTACCAAAGCTTATCAAGTTCAGGCTATTCTATCCATCTCCTGAGGCAGGAAACAATCATTAACAGGGAACCAGTGAACACAGTATTGTGGCAACTAAAGTGGGCCTTGTAGGGAGCCGTGTCTCAGGGCTCTTGTTTACTTTTGGACTCTTCTGTCAAAGTCACTTGTTTTTTAAAGAAACTCACTTTTGGTTTTTCCTAATAAATATTATTCACTATATCTCTTACCCTTTTAAATGCTCCGAAATCTTTTCAAAGCTGTCTGACATTTCAACTTTCCTTCTTCACTCGATGCTTATAAAACTTTTCACATTCCTCCAATTTTGACTATGTATTAGAATGAATGTAGCTATTTATAGAATGTTCTTCTTTAAAAGAATATCTTGTAATATTTACTTCTCTGGACCTTACTTGGGTGGCTAAAAGAAGACCGATTATTACTTTCTTAGTTCCCAACCACTCTCTTCATGCTGAGATTTTGAAATAACTCCTGGTATCTGGTATTATGAGTACCTGGTCAGCACTCTCATTTATAAGTTAGTTTGAAGGTGTTGGTGTGTCTCATATATTTTTCTCCACATAAATATAGCTTGTTACATATTTTAATGCTTTCTAATGATTTTGTTTTAGACTAAACATAGACTAATAAAACTATTTTCCATCAATTGAAGATACCCAGCCTTTTAACTCATTTTCCTACTTGTTAATAATAAAAGTGACTGGGCCGGAGATTTAGCTCAGTGGTCCTGCACCTGCCTAGCAAGTGCAAGGGCCCTGGTTCAATCCCTGGTAACCACATACAATGCTGGGCATGGTGGCTCATGCCCACCAGCAATCAGCACCACATACCACAGTGCAGGGCATGGTGGCTCAAACCTGTAATCCCAGCACTAGGGAGGAAGAGGCAGGAGGATTGCTGAGTTCCAGGCTTGCCTGGGTTACATACTGAGCTCATCACCAGCCAGAACTACACAGTGAGACCCCGTCTCAAAAACTAAACAAAACAAAACAAAACAAAAATAATAATAATAATAGTAATAAAGTGACTGACTGGCTGCTATCAGGCTTACTGTATCTATGATAAGGTTACCACAATAGGATAACTTGGATAAATTTAGGAGCTTTTAAGTTTAGAGAGTATTTCTTTTTTCTCCTTTAAAAAAGTAAATATAGATAAAAAACTCATAGGGGAAAGGAGGTGGTGTTATAAAAATTGACTTTTGGCAACTACTCTGCCATAAAGGACAAGCTTCAGTTACTTGTAGGAAAATGGATGCATATTGAAGCCATACTGTTAAGTAAAATAAAACTATGACTGTTTACAAGGATTTCTACTAATTTATCGTACATTGACTTGATTTTTAGTAAGTAAAAAACTTATTTTCCCATTTTGAATTTATCCAGATAATGACTATATACTTTTTTTAGGGATAACAAACTATCACAAATTTAATGTCTTAAAACATGATAAATTTATTTTTTCACATTTTGTAGAGACTAGAGATCCAGTTCAAAGTCTGCTTCCCAGGAAGCTCTAGAGAAGTATTTTTCCCGCCTTTTCCAGATCTGAAGCCCCCAACGTCCTTTGGGTTTGTGGCAGCATATGGCTAATCTCCACCATCAGCTTCATATAACTGTCTTTTGCACAGTTTCTGTTGCTCTAAGCAAACTCCCTTTTCTAAGAACAGCAGTCATTGATTTCAGGTTTATCTTAATCCAGCATGTAGATAACTGGATTATATGTGCAAAAACCCCATTTCCAAACACATTCTGAGTTTCTGAGTGGATGTGAATTTGGAGGGTGGTACTCAACACAAAGCAGAAACACAAGACAGTCATTCTTTTCTCTCTACCCTGTACTGATTCACATGACCATAGTGAATTTATGTAGCTCCTTCTCAAATCAAAGAACTCTGTAGAAAGTGTCTAGGTGGGAGAGTTAAAAACAGCAACAAACATCACCAGCTTTCTCTCTTTATTGCAGAGCAAGGCAGGTGAACCATTATTTTGTTTTGGTTCGGCAAACATTGGTCTCCAACTAGGAGATTTACCAACCATCTCCATCTTTCACCTTATGGGAAAAATGAGTGTCCATCCTGTCAGCCTAGACCCTAATGAGATGATATTTAGGCATCTCCAGCTAATCCGCATGTAACAGGCACTATCCTTATTGCTTCGGACACTGGGAACTGTTTGTAGCTACAGAATTCATTCTCATTGCAGGTGATGGGAAAATGATTTTAGAGGCAAAGGAAAACTTTCCCTTTGCATGTATTCTCAACCTATACATACAGTACAGAAGCATATAAATCTGTTGTATGGAATTCCTTGGAAACGTGATCAGAAAATGAAGATCTAAAATCACCCCTGTTTTAATCTGTTCAGAATGCTGTTATAAAAATTCATAAACTAAAAGTCTTGTGAGCAACAGACACGTTTCTCACAGTCTTCGTAGCTGAAAAGTCTTAAAAATTGCTGGCTGGCCAGTGTGGTGTGACAGGTCTGTCATCTGAGCAGTCTCTGGAACACTGAAGCAAGAGGACAGATGATTCCAAGTTGAAGCCAGGTTGGGCCATGCAGTGACTTAGCAAGATCTTGGCTCAAAAAAAGGGACTGGGGATGGAGCAAAATGTGAAGGGCCTGTGTTTGATTTCCAGTGTTCCCCCTCCCCCAGGGCTGGGCAGATCCATTCCAGTGAGGGTTCGGTTCAGTTCATAAGCAGTGCTTTCTTACTGTGTCGTCAAACGCTACTCATGACTCTCGGGGGTTCCCAATGTAAGGTATTTTCATGGCCCAATCACTTGCAAAGGGCTTCATGTTCTCATACCATCACCTAAAATTAAGATTTCAGCATGGGCATTCCAAGGAGACACTCAGAACTTCCAGTTCCTTAGTAAAGCGATAATGAAAAGATAGATATCAAGAAATGTTGCTGTAAATAATCCTACTTCTGCTTGCTGATGGCTATAGCCTCTGTTGATTATGAGTTTCAGTCAAACTATGACATTGTTGGTTTCCTCATCAGTTTGGACTTCTACTACCCTGAATCAGATGGTGAATAATATTACCATCTGCTTATGTTTTATAATATGTAAATGAGATTATCAACATGTTATCCTGCTTTCCCAACCCTGACACCCACAGTTTAAAGGAGGAAAGGTTTAACTTGGCTAGTGGGTAACTTTTCAAAGGAAGACACACGATGGCAAGAGGATGGAGTTAGGCAAACATCCTTAGCTGAGGGCAGTGGGAAGTAGATGAGAGTAACAGAGGCAGAGAGGAAGGGGCCAAGGCCGTATATACAGTGCTGCCCCAGCTCCTGTCCCAGAAGTATGCTTCACTAATCCCTAGGGAACTCCAAGCCAATCAGATCATCTTAACTACCAGAGTCACTATAAAAGACATATTCCAATGTTCTAGTAGTGGTTTCCAAAATTAGTTATCACGACTTAATTTTACCATGTTAAATAGTTTATATTCTGTGAAGAAATATATTACATTTTCAAAGTAAACTTTAGGAAATATTTAATATGATTTGATTTCAATTTGATTTGATTGGTCAGGACATGTTAAGAGCTAAAACAAAGAACTGTGAAAGTTCAATAACTGAACATGTTAGTGTATTTGTTGTACAACTCAGAGCCCAAAGCATTTAAGAGAGTGATATAGTTCCCGAATGTGCTGTGAATATTCATTCTGGGAATCATTTGTTCCCTCTGAGATTCCAGTCTGTCTATAGGATGTAGCCATCTAATGAATGAAGGAGCATTATGTGGAACTGTCTGGCTTGTATTGATTGGCTAGAACTCAATCGCATGGTTCAAATTAACAACAGAGGAGGCTGAGAAATTTGACCAACTTCTATGTAGAAGAAAATGACTCTTTGTTGAGGCCCATCATCATGAAGATTCATTAGAATGCTCCAGCAGCCCTAAGCATTGGAAACCAATGAAAATGTATTACAAATTCTTTTGCTGCAGCACAAAAATGTTCTTGTAAATTTTATTGTCTTTATTTTGTTGATGAATAATTCTTAAACTCATACTCTATGTGGTAGAACAGACATTACAAAGCAGCCCTGCTTTCCCCATCTTTCTTCAGAGCTCCAGTGCACCTGTGCTCTGTCTTTTCTCTCTTCTGCAGACCATTTTTTATCCCTTCTCTTTGCAAAAATAATGGAGTGGAAAGGCTGTTTAAAGTTAGATTAGAAAAACTCCAAATTTCCTAATGAGTACTAAATAGCCTCCTTAGGAATATTGTGAAAACTCATCTGGAAACCATAAAATCAGTTTTCATCTCTTTTTTGAGAGTCTATAAACTTTATAAAGAATAAAGTCCAAAAATTAGATTACTAGAGTCCATTTAAAAGTTCCTCCAGCATTGTCACCTAGTATCTTTTTGATGTGTCACTTTGGTGTGGAGTAAAAACAAGAGAAACAAAATAGTAAGTAACAAACTAGACTTGAGCCAGCTGTAGAGAAACAAACAAAAAAATCCTGAAAGGTAAAAAAGAAAATAAACCCTCAATAATCATCATTTTATATAATTTTCCATGATCCTGTGTATACCAATTACATCTCAAGCTCTAATTTTAGCAGATCACTGAACAAGATGATCTTACTGAATAATTTTAGAACACCAGGAAATTAAAGGATGTAGATATGCTGAAATGTTTTCTGGAGAGTTAAAAATGAGGAATGTTGGGCTGGAGGGTTAGCTCAGTGGTTCTGACACCTGCCACGCAAGCCCAAGGTCCTGAGTTTGATCCCCAGTAACCACATACAATGCTGGGCGTGGAGACTCACCAGCAATCAATACCACATATCACAGTGCTGGGCATGGTAGCTCACGCCTGTAATCCCAGCACTCGGGAGGCAGAGGTAGGAGGATTGCTGAGTTCGAGGCTTGCCTGGGCTACATAGTGAGCCCTGAGCCAACCTGAACTATAAAGCGAGACCCTGTCTCAAAAAAAAAAAAAAAAAAAAAGAGGAATGTATATACATGCCATCTATGTATGTTTAATTATAGTGTAAATATATTCGAATGTTATATTCCTCTATTATAGAAAGAACTAGTTATTGAAAATTTAAATGTTAAAATGTCCAATTAAATGGGGCTTCTACAACTGAAAAAATTCACACCAACACTGCAATTTGTGTATTTGGTCCTTAAATCCCTTTATATTTGTATCACCATATATTGGAAAAGCTAAAACTACTCAGAGAACAAAACCACTTACTGCTATGCTTATTTTTTTACAATGTAAAAGTTCAGTCAGTAGAAACTAAGAAAGAAATTTCCATCAAATTAAAATACTTTACTGTAAAGTATATTGTATGTTACATTATTGTGTCACTTTAGGTTTATCTATTAATTTGGGCCACAAAATCTTTTTCCATTTTGCCACTTAAGGAACACCATGTGTTCATGTCCACATGTCTAATTTTTTTTTTTAAACAAGATTCTATTACCAAGACTTCCTGCTGATATCTAACTCCTAGAAACCTACCATTTGTAAAATGGACTTTAGGTGCTCCATAGGCAGATAGAATTTATTTCATTCAGGCAGAAAGAAGACATTTTGCATATTGGAATAAAATCCAAATCTGCTCCCAAACAGATTAGTTCTTGTATGATAGAACCTTAGAAAGTTCAACTGGATTACATGTACCCTTGGACTGATCCCATAGTATTACTGTACTGTATAATAAGCAAGAAAGTAAAGAAGAAGCCAACGTGAAATATGTTTGAAAGACAATTCAGTGAGTAAATAGCTGTCAGAATCTGGGGCCTATAAGTAGGATGAGTTTTTCCCCAAATCTCTGACAACCTCTTCTTTTTACTAACAATGAAAAGTGTCTCAGTCATAAAGTAAATTTTCCTATTAGGATTGCAGTTATTTGTTGTTAAAATTCAATTATGCAAAGTTAAGTTTGAGCAGATGGACACAGAATAGTTTGGCAAAGAATGAAAGGGATTTTCTTGGTTTGAGGATACTGTGATATAAAACTACACAGAAGTGTACTATTTTACATCACTTAAGTTAGGCTATAACCTAAAATAAGAATTTGGGGTCTTTAAAAAGAAATCATAAAAAATATGCAGGAAAAAATCTGTGAATACAAAATAGCTTATAAAAGATTGAAAGATATCAATTTTTTCAAATTTTTAAGTATTCATATTTAAAGAAAATATAACTCAATAAGTTTTTCCCCAAATCTTTGACAACCTCTTTTTTTAACTAACAATGAAAAGTGTTTCAGTAGTAAAGTAAGTTTTCCTATTAGGAAAAAATGCTTCTTTGTTGATATTTGGCAGAAGAAAATATTTTAAATGAAATATTGCTATATTTCAGTTAATTTAAATGTTATAAATAGATACCTTAAATAACTATATAACATAGTCTTCATAAAACGATTCATAGACTTGACTTTAAATATTAGGGCATACTTCAATATGGATTGACTGAAATCAGATGCATTTTAGAAGGATGATACTGAGTTTACCTCATTTCCTTCAAATTCTTTTTGGAGTGTAATAAATAATAGTGTAGAAACATGAGTCAAATTTCTCATGATTGTTAAGGTCTCACTTATTTTAATTGTCTTGTGAATTTTGTAACTAATAACCAATATATTTTACTTAAATGTCATGTTTCTGTATTGTGTATGAGACAGAGTCATATGGAAAAATTTAAACTGAAAAGGTAACAAATGGTTATATTCAGGCTTTTAAAAATTCTTCAGTTTTGAAAATATGATCATACATTTCTATGTCTTATGTACCAAGGTTTTTTTTCTTTAAAAATTGATCAATCAAAGCAATTCTTTAAATGTCACTGTATGTCTACAATCTGAAAGACAATTTAGAGGAATCCAAGCATAGTTCAAACTAGAAATGTAGATTTTATAGTCCCTTCACAACTTAGAGGAAGGGTCAGAGATTTAGCTCAGTGGATCTGAGCCTGCCTAGCAAGCTCAAGGTCTTTGGTTCTATCCCGGGTCACCACATACAACAATACTGGCCATAGTGACTTATGCCTACCACCAATCAGTACAGCATTCCATAATGCCAGGCATGGTGGCTCATGCCTGTAATCCCAGCACTCGGAAAGCAGAGGCAGGAGGACTGCTGAGTTTGAGGCTTGCGTGGGCTACATAATGAACTCAGGGCCAGCCTAAATTACAAAGCAAAACCCTGTATAAAAACAAACAAAAACAACCTGTTAGAGGAAGACTATGCTTTTTATTAACATGGGTTAAATATATTGTTTTTTCACCTGTACAGTGGGAATCAAATCAATCCTGAGTTTATTAAAGGAATTTAATAGCATAACGAATTTTTAAAAACTAGATCTATTACTAAAACCTTTTATGTGCTCATTGAACACTAGTACATATTAAAACTATTGTTACAGATCTAATCTTTGAGTTTTCCATATATATGGCCTTGGATTTATGACATGAGTTTGTCAAAAAGAGTAAAAATCTGGACTGAGGTTTTTCAGTTCCTACCACATCGTTGAGGAATCTGGTATGGAAAACAAATATGTAATATTTTATATCCTACACTGTACAGATCCCCTTTACATAGTTTATACACCTCCAGAAAGGCCGAATCAGAAATGTAATCACAAAGAAGGTCACTTGATGTCCTTCCTTAAATTAGGGTTAATAGGCTTCCAAATATAGTTGTTTTCAGATATATTAAAATATACATGTAGCAGAGACATTTTGAGAACATCACAATCACATCCCAAGTTTTACAAAAAATATTTCCTTGTACATTTTATTCAGCTGCTTGTTTAGCAAAGTAAAAACAACACATAGCTGCAAAATAATTTAAATAAAATTCCTATTTTCATTTCCATATGTTAAAATCTCTAAATTGCTGCTATTGAAATGGGAGAACTTCACTGTTCTAAGCCATTTTTGGCTTTTTGTTTTAATGAAAAACTTGTTTTTTTTTTAACCTAATTCATTGCAAAAATTGAATTTCTAACTTCAAGAATCTTCAGATTTTAAGAAACCTATTCTTCTATAGGTAGTACTCATTGAAAAATATGTTAAATCTAATTGCAATATACACATTTCTCTAGTGCAAATGTTATCAAGTTTCTAAGAAAGTGACTGTCTTTGCTCCTCTGGACTTAATGTCTGTATCTAGGTTACTTACCTCTGCTGCTTTAGCATGGGCGCTTTGGTTACACCCCAGACTCTCTTCTAGGATGAGATTCTTATAATAATTTTCTTCAGCCACATTTCATCCAGATGAGCTATTGACAATTCTGTTATAAAAACCGTTTGTGAATTTGTGATCAAATGAAGCAGAAAACATGAACTACAAGACTCACTGTTACAAACTGCCCCATCTGTACTGTGAGTATATGGGAAAAAAGACAGCACCAGGCTGAAATCTCTGGCTTTCTTTCTTTTAGTAATTATGGATGCAAAACAGAGGCGTTAGGCCAAAGATCAAGTTACTGAATACAACTAAATAAATTTCTCATAAATCAAACTTTTCCCTATTGAAGTTTCCTTGTCATACTCCCTATATAGGTAATTTTCTGTGAGAGGAGAACAGAAATTGGAGCATGGTTCTCTCCCAACCTGCTCCTCCTGCCACATGTACTTCTCCTGCCTCTTCCTGGTTTTATAGGTTACTTAAGGAAAGGTATTTAGGAAAGTTGGCGAATGTATCCAGTATAATAAAGTAGAATGTATATTTTGTGTGACAAATGAAGACCCTTAAGAACTCTCCAGTTGAGGGCCTGAGATTTAGCTCAGTGGTCCTGGTGCCTGCCTAGCAAGGTCCTGAGTTCGAACCCTGGTAACCACACACAACAATACCAGGTGTGGTGACTCACGCCCACAAACAATCAGTACCACATACCACAGAGCCAGGTGTGGTGGCTCACGTCTGTCATCCTAGCACTCAGGAGGCAGAGGCAGGAGGATTGCTGAATTCGAGGCTTGCTTGGGCTACATAGTGAGTTAGGGCCAGCCTGAACTATAAAATGAGACCCTGTCTCAAAATGAACAAACAAAAACCTCTCCAGGTGAAAAATATTTGTCTTTCAGGATTCATTTTAAAATTAAAGATTCTAAACTTTTACATAATTTGCTAATTTCTGCACTGTTTTATTTGGGAGATCCTATTTTCAGGATTTTTTTTATTGTTCCTAAATAAGAAAATATGGCTGAAATAATGCTCACGGGTACTTTATGTATAAGAATAAGGTAAACTTTGTAATTTTGAACCCTAAACCTCTTCTCAATGTTTAAAATGAAAGAATTTTGAGCTACTTTCCATTATGCCAGAAGCATATGAGAGGTGCTTACTCCAAAACAGCGCCAATGGGTTAATGGAATACCTTTTTATATAAGTTTAATAATTGCGCTTATTGGTGCATTTTAGGAATACATTATGATCACATTCACGATTTAGAGTTTGTATCTGTACATGATGCATCGCTTCTCGTTTTGCCCATTTCCCTGCCTTCTCCAGTGTCTCTGCCCTCTACATACATAAGCTTTGTTTCTGATTTTTTTTTCCTTCTTATCATCAAATGTTTCGCTTCTCTTCTTTCCCCTCCCTCTGTTCCCTTTGAACCTTTGCTTCCTATTTCACAGTGCTTATCACATGTTTGGGAGCTTTGAGGACCACACTGCAGGTTTCAAAGCCTTAGTTCCAGGACAGGAGGTGTCGGGGAGGGAACTTGTTCTACTTGTTTCCTTTTCGTGGGTTACTCGTTTTCCTTACGGTGCTAACTCAGAATCAGTACTGCGAAAATTCACGTTGTGTGACTTGAGCCTACTGAACTATTTTTTCCTTCCTAAGTAAGTACTATGGATCAGAAGCGTGCTGAAATTACTCTTAATGCTCCATGAAGAAAAAAAAAAAAGGCTTGCTTTATTCTTCTGTGAGGTTGTCTCGCTGCAGTTTCCAAGCGTGCTGGGATGCTAGCATGCTCAGAGTTGCTTGGATGCAACGTCGCTGAGCACTTTTTACAGCAAACCGTAGGAGCCGGGACAGAATACAGCACCCAAGCGCACAGGCCCAAACAAAAGGCTCCTCCTCAAACGGAGAGAGCCTTCCTACTGCTTTCCAGTAGGGGGAGCTAAAGACTCACCATCTGCGCCGCGGCCCGGACCCGCGTGTCCCCGCAGGCCGCCTCGTAAGCGCCAAAGGGCATCACCAGCTGCACCCGGCCTGCGACCACACGTGGGCCCGGCCGCACGGGCACCGCGGAGCCCGCATCCCTTGGTTTAACAGGGGCCTCCTGCTCACTTGGTAGGGTTCGGCCTTAATTTTCGAGGTCTTATCGTCTTTGGGCTGAAATCTGTTTTCTCTGTCTTTCTTTCTGTAGGTCGCTGTTAGGCCAGTCAGGTCACCTTTCCCGGAGCGGAGCCCCTGTGGCTCGGACGGGCTCAGAATTTCCAAAGTACCAGGCTCGGGGAGGCCCCGACCCCCAACTCTCGGGGCTTCCTAAGCCCGGGCGCATCCTCAGCGTCCCCCGCCTAACTCGCGGGCGTCTCCCGTCCCGCGGCAGCTCATCTCGGGGAGCTCGGCAGCCTCCGGTCCCCGGTCCCGCAGCCCCAGACCCGGCCGGCGGCGCGCGGGGAGCTGAGCGCCTGGGGCCGCTGCGGGCGGTGGGTTCCGCCCCGGGCCGCGTCCCTCCCCCTCCGCCGCAGGGGGGACGCGAGGCAGCGGGCGGTTCGAACGGGTCGCCGGGCTGCGCCCAGGACGGTCCCCTGCCGGGCAGCGCGCGGGTCTCGCGCGGGGAAACTGCTGCCCGAGGGCGGGACGCGGCGGGGAGCGCGGGCGCAGGGAAGGAGGCGCGCGGCCCGGACGCCCCCGCCCGGCCCCGCCCAACCCCGGCCCGGCCCGGCGCCGCTGCCCCCGCGGGGGCGGAGTCTGCGGGGCGAGGGAGCGAGCGCAGCCCGCACCTCCGCCTCCCGCCCGCGCCGCCTCCGCCCGCGCCTCCCTGCGAGCCCCTCCCCGCCGCAGCCTCCACGTCGGAGCTCGGCTTCTCCGCCCGGCGCCCCGGGTCCCTCTTCCTCTCGCCGGGAGCCGGAGCGGCGCAGGGAGGCGGGCGAGGAGGCGGCGCGGGAGGCCGGCTGCAGAGTGCTGCTTTGACACATCCTTGTGATGGAAGTTAAGTGAAAAAAAAAAAAACAACAAAACAAAACAAACAAACAAACCAAAAAAAAAATAACCCCCAAAACAAAAACAAAAAAGCAAAACTCCGGGACGTGTTGCTGCTGCGGAGAGGAGCCGGGACCGGAACGGAAAGCAGCAGGCCGGCCGAGGGTTTTTCGGCAGCGGGCTGGCAAGTTTGCGGAATACTTTCTAGGAATTAGGTATTTTTCGTCCCCCTTCATCTTCTTGACTTCTGAGGAAGGAACTTGGCTTTGGATTGCGATGGAGCCTAAGGAGGGGGAGTCAGACACGCTCGAGTAATCCCTCCCGCCTGGGGTGAATTCGTGGGAATTTAGGAAGCCGGAGTGGAGATACAGCAGCCTTTGAAGTGCTCTCCGTTAATTTGGGTGAATCTGAGTGTGTCCTGTCGGACACCTCTCCGCCAGCCCCTTCGTATCCCGTGATTGCTCTTCTTGACTAATTAGTATCTAGGAAAGACTAAACTTCGGAACTACCTCTGTTTTTGATACTTATTTTTGTAGTTTGCTCTCTGGGATTGGTTTCTTAACAGCCTGGATCCTTTTTAATATGTCACAATGAGTCTGCTGATGTTTACACCGCTACTGCTCTGTGGATTTTTATATGTTCGGGTTGATGGTAAGTTTGAGACGCTTTCTTTATCTTTCATCCTCCCCCCTTCCCTGCATCATTGATCCCTGAGCCTGATGGGGGTTATACATAGAATAACATTATTTCTGTTAGTCTGCCTAGGTCAGGCAGGAACTCTTTGGGGCAGGGGTCTTAAATCTTTTGTTTCTGCCCTGCTCTAAGTGGGACATGTTAGTGGTCACCTATTGTTAATATTGTAGTGAACTGAAGAATTAGAAAATAAGTGATGGGCTCTCAGTCAGCTTTGTTGAAAAAAAAAAAAAAAGAAATATGAAAGAGTAGTGCTGCTCCGGTTACTCTCTATCTGGTGTTTGCTCATGGGTCTAAACTTTAGACATCAAGAGAGAAACTGCCGTGACAGCACAGGGCGGGTGAGGGAGGCGAGGGGTCTGGACTGGCTGGCCCTGGGGACAGTGTGCACCACCTGTCCGCCAGGTGCGCTCTGTCCCACCGTGAAATCGGAAGGAAGAATGGGGAGCAGCGAGGAAACTGTCCGAGCGAGAGCGGGGGAGCCTGCCGCGAGGGGTAGCGTGGGCTCCGGGCCGGCTGCGGGAGCGCTGGGCTCCGTCCCCAGCGGGCGAACACAATGGGGCCGTGGCCCAGGTGCTCTAGGTGTCTCCCTCTAGGGCGAGTCGCTCTGCCTTGCGCACAGCAGTCTGCCTCTGTGTCTCCTGTCTTTTGTTCTGATTTGGTTTCCTGGGCTATTCGCACAGGATGTCAGTTGCTTATAAGACTATTGCAGAATCCTTTTCGTAGCTTGTGAATGAAGAGTAGAAATAATCATTAACATGCTTTTTTGTTTCCATACCGGAAAAAAAAAAAAACACAGTATTTGGTATTAGCCTTTTAGACAGTAATTTTCATGGCAATGAAAACTGTTGGATAAAGGGACAGGATCAGAGCATCTCTCTGCGGAAAAGTGGATTATAATATGTACAGCTTTCAACTAGTGTATCTGTAAAGAATCAGAGACGGTTAGTCCAAATGTTTGAGCCATCCGGATAGCATGTTGCGGCGTAAACTTTTCCCGAGTGTGTGTGTGGGGTGGACAGTGCCCATTTTTGCTCATCTCTGGGACTAACTTTGTCCCTGGCAGCTGCTGCTGCACTGAACTTAATGTATGGGGCTCAGAGAGGGAGCTCTCTATAAACATGAGGCTCTGCGGCTGAGTTTACCTACTGTCAAGTGGCTGTTTTCAATCACGGACTACATGAGTGCCTTTGCCCCCAGCAATAGCAGGCAGGGAATGCGCGTACACATTACCCCTCTCTCACCCTCCTAAGGACAGTAGTAGATGTTCAGGCATTGATCATTGTGAATTATGCTGTGATGATATCTAATCATTCTCCATGCATTTTCTTCTCTAATATATTTAACTTTCCAATACATGTACATCACCAGAAACAATTTTACATGTTTGTTCCAAATGTGTTTAATTATCATAAGACTTCGCTATAGCTTTTTAAATAGTATGTCCTCACCAAACATGATTTTACATACCTCACTAAGAGAAATTCATGAATAAACTATACATTAGACTATGGAATTATCAGCAAGACTTTTTCCTTTTTTTTGTCCTAAGTGTGTCTCTAGGAGAAATACAATTAAATTGCTCACTGGAAGTGACAGAAAGAATGAGAAGAACTGGGTGTTACACAATGTAATTAATGTACAGGGTGTTTGGAGATACACGAAGCAAATGCAATTAACCAGCATGCTGGAACAGCACTAGGAGACATCATCTCTCCCTTCCCTCCCTCCTTCCCTCCTTTTCTTGCTCACTCCTTTCTCTTCCTTGCTTTTGTCAATCTTTCCTTTTCTTTCACACCAACCCCCTCCTGCTCCAAAGACACACCTAGAACCTTTGTTGTGATTTAATATTATAGGATGGGGAGGGAATTTATACTTGAGCCCTACCTATTGCAGAATTCGTAGGAATGCAATGAAAAATGCCCAGTGATTGAAGACTGAGAAAGCAATGTAAAAATTTCCGTGTGAATCTCATTTTGTGTTTGACGCCTTCTGTGTGGAAATCATAGGAAACGGGGCACATTCTTACTGAATTCAAGTATAAATCACATATTTGACATTGGCTCTCCTTTGGATACTTCAGAACGATGACAGCTTCTCTTTGGGGATGGTTGAAAATTTGGAATGTGGACAACACTGCCCTCTAGGCTGTTTCAGTATCTTGGGACCCAGTGTTTGGTGGTCTAACAGGGGCTTAGTTTGTGGCATAGCTAAGCTTTGTTACCCTCCCAGGACTCTCTGCTATCTACTTACTGATTATCTTTCTTGGAGGTGTGTGCTGATTCTGCACATGAATTTCAGATTTAGGGAAGCTTGTATCATTTCAAAGATATACTGACTATTCTTGTGCTAGACAGAGAAATTAATTTCATTCAGTGACAAATGATACATAGATTTGCATTGAAATTTGCTCAGTAAGTTATTTATATGTGCATTTTTGTAGTGTAGGAAAAGTGTTAGAATTTTGCCTCCTTATAGACCACAAGTGCTAATATTATTTATGATTTTTCAAGACCCTGTCCCTGTAGCAATCCATAGAAAAATAAATTTTAAGTTAGTTGAGAACTATAAACTTTTTCTGTTTGTGATGTAAGTAAACATTTTCTCATTTGATCCAGACTAATTAATCATAAGCAGATTTTTCTATGACTACAGGGAGATTGGTATTGAGATTTAGGCTTTGTTTTTCAGATTTTCTTTGTTTTTAAATAACAATAATTTTAATCATGTATTGCAAAATAATGTGAGCCATCACAAGACTTTTTCAAAACCGATCTTTATCTCATGCTTAAATCTAGTGACATTTTATAATACTTTAAAAGATAATTTGAGAACGGTATTTTCCTTCTTCTCCCTATAACTAGTCCACATGAGAATGACATGATATTTTGGAGGATAAAGATAATGTATGTGCATAGTATATAGCTCTAATCTCATATAGGTTTATACATTTTACTAACGTGCTTTTTTCAGTAATGGGCTCATTCTCATAGTTCTATATAGCCCATTTCAGAACTTCAGTTGCACACAGGTAACCTGCAATCTGTTCTTGTAGCTATGCAGTGATATCACATTTGAATTGGCTTTGTTTGAATGACCTGTGCTGCTAATGCAACATGTGGACAACAAATCAAAAGGATTTTTCAGAACACTAAACAAGACCATTTTAAAGAGAAATTCATGATTCTGCAAAATGAACAATTCTGATAAGACTTTTGCTGAATACAGTAGCATCTTTTACAATGAAAGTATGGACACAGCACATTTTCTAAAAATATGGATACATAGATAGCGATAAAGGAATCTTCTCTGTATGAGATGTTCATATCTAGTAATGTCTACATAAGACTTTATATTATCTATAGAGATTTCCAGTTTGCGATTTGGTTTGTGAAGAAACTAGAATAAAAACATTTTCACCTAACATATTTCTTTTTCATTTTTCTCTTTTTTTCATACTCTTCCTCCACTTCTTCCTTTCCTTTTTCCTTTTGCCCTTTTTTGTTTTCTGGGGCCTGGTAAAGGAAACATTTGAAGAAAGAAGATAGATTCAGAAAATTTGTATTTAATGGTGACATGTAAATAATGTTTTATTTTAAGTATATCCGTTTAGGGTTTTAACATCTTTTTTTCTGTTATAGAGCCATAAACTTTATGTAAACTTGATTTGTTATTTATGAAACAAGTCTCAAGCTCTGAGTTCAAGAAAAAAACAAACACATAATCCTGCTTTATTGAATTATTTTCAAAGAATTATTGTTTCCTATAATATGACCAGGTATAGGGCTTATCAACCTAGGTAAGCACAGTGGTGTATTTATTTTCTTCTATTAATAAATTATCAAAGAGGGCTGGAGATTTAGCTCAGTGGTTCCATTGACTGTCTCACAAGCACAAGGTCCTGAGTTTGATCCCCTGCATCATAAATAAATAAATAAATAAATAAATAAATAAATAAAGGAAGAAAAAGCTAATGATTAGAATGTTTTAAGCAGAATTTCCTAATAACCTTTCAGTGTTTTAGTGGGGTGTTACATGATTTATATAAGGATATAAAATAGCGTTGACACAGAGTGACATACTATAGATATGGAAATCTGTGTATTGTTCTAACCAACGGAGTTTGTAATCTGCGTGCTGTACTAGCCAATGAGACTTATGAGCTTGTAACCAATGAAATGAGACTAAAACTCCACCCTAACTTCAAGAACATTCTGTAACAAGGGCGTAAAAGCTGGTTTCCTACTGGCCCCTTGACCAGCCTTTTGCCCACCCAAATAACTTGTCTAACTCAAAGGAGTGTTGGAGTAATGTAGGGTGCCATCCTTGCCATTTGCTGCAGTATTTTGACCCACTCTTTAGAGTTTTTCATCTAATCCATTCTTTTTTTTTTTTTTTTTTTTGCTAGTGGTTAGGCTTATGCTGAGGGCTCTCAAGTTGCCCTGATGATTTCATGGTTGAGTGTACAACTTGTGAGGAGGATGCCCCTTTACCTTTCCATACTTGTAATTTCCAGCTGTTGGACTCGTACTTGATACATGCCTCTAACAACCTGAGATCTTGAAATTTCATGATAATACATTAAACTTGTGTCCATGATAGAATCAGTAAATGTCCTTACTATGCAGGTTTTTTTTTTTTTTTTTTTTTTTTTTTTTTTTTTTTTTTTTTTTTTTTTTTTTTTTTTTTTACTGACATGAAACAGTGAATCTCTCTTAACTTGTTCTCACAGCCTACATCCAGCTTGCTAGCAAATCCTTTCATATCTACCCTGGTGCCAAACATTGATTCCTCCTGCCATATTTAATGGACTTGTTCAATCCTATGTAGAGCTGCAAGAATTGTACAGTGAATGTCACAGTGTTTGTATTCACATTCTACCATCATTTTCCTATGGATTAGAACACATTTATGTGTTGACCCATGCCCCTGTGAACCCATTAATCAATCTTGTCGTTCCCTACCAGTTGTCTTCACAGTGTCCAGAGGAACATCCTAAAACTGCAAATGACGCACATGTCTTCCTGTGTCTTTTGCTTATGGCTTCTACTCAAAGCTCTTCACAAAGGTATACAAGCCTCTATAGTTTCACACCGTTCTCTGCTTCCTACAGGCCCCTTGACCAGCCTTTTATTCACTCAAATAACTTGTCTAACTCAAAGAAGTGTTGGAGTAATGTGAGCTGCAGTCCTTGGCACTTGCTGCAGTATTTTGACCTAGTCTTTAGGGTTTTTCGTCTAATCCATCCATTTCTCACACTCTAAGCAGAATGTGTATTTAGAAATTTCTTTTTGATCTTTTTTCCTGGCCATTGCATTTGATCATTACCAGAAATTTTATCTAGATCTTTTCCTTGCTATGTATTTCAATTGACTTAATAAAGTTCCTTTTCCATTAGTATGTATTTGGAAATATGTGAATCGAGGTTTTTTTTGTCAGATTTTTTGCTGCCACAAAGAGTAGATAATACATTTATATGGAGAAAAGTTTTACTTTGGATCAGTTTTGAAGTCTATTTCCTGCTCAGATTATGGGGAAAATAATTTTAAAAAAGAAAACTCATTAGTTTTGTTTCCAGTTTTTCCTTCTTAGCTTCAATTTTTTTCTTTCCTTTCTTTTCACCTGTCCCTCCTCCATAGTTCCTCTGCCCCTTTGAACATTTCTTTCTATTTCACAATACTATTATATATTTTTGTTCTCATTTATACCTTGAGTTTTTCACTCTGGAGAAATAATGCTGAAGGGAAAAAAAAATTGTAAAAAGTTCTACTCAGGTAAAATTCTAGCTTGCTTCTTGAAAGGCTCCAAAGTAGACCTCTCCCTGTGTTGTTCAACTTTGTAAACTTTGTTGAGTTTACTGGAGAGCTGCAGGCTTTCTCCAGTTTTTGTTACAGTTCAGGCTGGAACCTTGTTAAAAAGGATTGTTATACTTGCTTCTGTTACAGGTGGAAATCTATGCATTGTTCTAACCAATGGAACTTGTAATCTGTATGCTGCACTAGCCAGTGAGACTTGCAAGCTTGTAACCAATGAAATGAGACTAAAATGTAACTCTACCCTAACTTCAAGCACATTCTGTAATGAGGGCATAAAAGCCGGTTTCCTACTGGCCCCTTGACCAGCCTCTTTGTGTAAAAATCCCAGGCTGGTTGGCCGGCATTAGACTAAAGCTGCACCATTTGCCTCGGAAACTTCTGAGTGTGTCTTCTATTCTCTTGGACTGACTGTGCCAAACTCCAAGCTACAGCCTTTGAGCTACGTATCCTAGCCTAGCTGGAGCGCTGCCACTTCAATTCAATATTTACACCTCTTTGTCCTATTATTTCACTTAGGAGTATGGCCTCAAGGTGCATCCATTTAGCTGTAAATGTCCCCAGACATATCTTGTGCAGGTGCAGACTCTAAATGATGAATGTGATCATAAGTTGTACCAAAATGTACCAGTAATCTCAATAAAATATAATAAATGTAGTCAGAAGAAGAAAGTACTGACAAAAAGGAAAAGTCAGGGACTATAGGCACAACCTCTGTGATTCAAGGTTATCTTCCTAGACTGCCTCCTCAAGTTTCTACCATTTTGTATTGGTAACACCTTGAGAACCAACGTTGTAGTGCATTGACCTTTGAGGGAATTCAAAACTTAGTATCTAATACTCTGTCTAAAGTTGCTCCCATTGAAATACTATCGGGCAGCCTCAGTTACCTTTAGTAAAGTCATTTTCATAGCATGTATCATCTTGTGGAGGTGTGTGTGTGTGTGTGTGTGTGTATGCATATTCATGCATGTATGTATATATTAAGAATTGAAAATGGACAATTCATCCTATTTATAAGCTAAAAAGTTAGAGTGCTGCAACTATATAAAGGATGGCAGGAAACATGAGATTCCTCATTCAGAGATGATGGAGTTTATTAGTCATGCTACAGTAGGCAGTGTCAATTTTCCTGACTGCTGAAGACCCCCACAGGAGGGTCCTAGGTAGACGAGATGCACACAGTGGATTAGCCTCACAGCTTAAGAACGCTGACCTTGGGACCTGAATATTTTCTAATGATAATAAGGTAATTTGACTAACTGTGGTCCTGGAGAAACATGTTATGTTCCTTGTATCAGATTTTAACGAAATCTGCCTTCTCCTTAGAATGAGACTATTTTCTAAAGCACAAGAACTATAGCTCAAAATATCATTGAAAGTATAATTCAGAAGAAAACAGTACTTAGTTACTGCTGGCAGCAAGACATGTAGAAACAAAAGAGATCAACGGTTTTCCATATAGTAGATAGGTAGGGGTGTTTGTTTGTCTGACACTCCCACTAAGCTTCTTCGACAAGGACTTAGCTGTGACTGTCATGTTTACCATAAACCTTCAATGCTTAGTGCACTGAATGACACATAGTAGACAGTCAAATATTTGTTGAATAAATGAAAATATACTGTGGGATACTTTTGAGATATAGATGTTTATGCCTTAGCCCACCACATGGAATGCTTACATTTGAAGTAGATTTGTGTGTGTTTGTGTGTGTGTGTGTGTGTCCGTGTATAACAAAAGGAAGTTATGAAACATGTATATTGACTTAAATGACATCATTGTTTCTGTGATGTAATTTCTACCTTCCACTTGGTAGGAGATATAGAGTCGACCGTTTCCGCCATTGTGTCTCTTTCATTCATAATCAGCTTCTCTTTCATTTCATAATCAGTGATGATTATTATATTCTTTCCTGTTCTTCAAATCAACATTGCCGTGTGCTTCTTAGGCATCATCGAATAGCCCGCATAGTGTAATGAAGCACTCCTTTATATAAGTCTGGTGCTCCGTAATAGAACCATACATCCTCCTCAATACTGAGGAACATTGATTTATTTGATGATATGTACTCCAAGAATTGAGACTAGCTGTACTCTTAGGATAGGTTTCACTTTCCAATAAAACATTTAAAAATCAAAATTCTTATTTTAGTTTCAAGATGGAATCAAACAGTTTTAAGTTTGATCATCAGATATATAGCTGTCTAGTAGATGGAAAAGAAGGGGAAGATAAAATGTATCATTCCTGGTAATGAGCATTGTCCTTCATTATCTGACACAGCCATGACATTAAACTGAGATATACTCTGGAATTTTTCAGTGGGGGCCTTTTCTGTAGACTTACTTTTTTGCT
>PVIC010007718.1:0-50133 GCA_004025085.1 Thryonomys swinderianus | reverse complement strand
TTTTTTTTTTTTTGAGACAGGGTCTCGCTTTGTAGTTCAGGCTGGCTCTGAGCTCACTATGTAGCCCAGGCAAGCCTGGAATTCGGCAATCCTCCTGTCTCTGCCTCCCGAGTGCTGGGATGACAGGCATGAGCCACCACGCCCGGCACTGTATGTGGTTACCGGGGATTGAACCCAGGACCTTGCGTTTGCGACGCAGGCGCTGGAACCACTGAGCTAACCCTCCGGCCCCACCCAGTGAAAATTTTAAAGTGAATCTTTTTCTCTACTATCTACACATCGTGACAGACTCGCTGAGTTCCTAGAATCCACTAGCAGATCCCAGACCCGGGGGCGCAGCGACTCAAACCAGCGTGTTGTGCGAACTCAATCCAGGGATGCCGTGGGGATCAGGAGAGCTTGAGAGGGGTTTCCTCTGCGCTTCCTCGCTCCGGTTTTCCGTCGGTCCTCGGCTTTACATCCTCGAAGCTGCCGTAGAGAGAGGCTTTTCTGGGGGAAATGGGGCCACAACGACTACCGCGTGACCTGACAGAGCTGCGTCGGGGAGCAGAGAGGACGGACGCCACAGGCGGGGACAGACAGCACCGAGGGAAATAGCCCCTTCTTGGGCAGTAGATGGCGGAGGGCATGATTCGAGAGCAGAGCCGGGGCCTCAGTTTCCCCGCCAGGGTGCTTGCAGTGCCAGGGAGGGCGCGGAGGGGGCGCGGGCATGGGGCGGAAGCCTGGGCGGGGCGGCTGGAAGGGGCGGGGCGGCTGGAAGGGGCGGGGCGCGCTGAGTCACCGGGGCCGCCGGCCCGCTCGGCCGGGGGCGGTGGTGACAGCGGCCCGGGACGGGCTCGCGCTTCCCGCCGCGCCGCTGAGGGACCGCCGGGGGCCCGCGAGCAGGTCAGGGCCGGCGGCCGGGAGGGAGGGAAGCGGGGAGGGAGGCGGCCCTGGTGCCGTCGTGCGGGCGGCGGGGACCGGCCCGAGAGCACGCCGCGCCCGGGCCTGCGCCGCCCCTTGTCCCTCGCACCCCGCGGTGCACGGCCGGCCGGACCGGCGCGGCCCGGAGTCGAGAGGCGGCGGCGCGGCGGCGGGAGCCTGGGCTTCCTCGGCGTGTCAAGCCCGGGCTCCTGCCGCTCCGCCCGCCGCGCCCCGCCGCTCGGCGGTGAGGCCGAATTTGGGGTCTGGGAGGAAAAGTCCGCCTTAGCCCAGCCCCTGCGATTCGCGGGCGTGCGGCGGGTGGGCGTCGGCGGCCGCGCCTCGGTCCCCGGAGACGGGGTGCTGGTTTCCCGGGCGGGCGCGGGACCTGCCCGGCTGCACACGCAGCTTCGGAGACGGTCGCTGCTCCGAGGTCCCGGCGCGGGCGTCGCTGGCGCAGGTACCGCTGTGCGCCTCGGTCGGCCTCGCACGGACCGCGCTGCTGTCCCTCGACCTGAGGCGCGGAGCAGGCCCGGCCCTGAGGCGCAGCGGCCGCGGGACAGGCTGGGGAGGCGGGGACGCCTCGGCCACGAGGCCCGAGCAGCCTGCGCAACCCGCGCACCCTTCCCGCCGGACTCCCCCGTGACACGCTCGCCGGCCGCGGGCCGCACCACAGCGGTGCTCGCACTGACGGGAGCGCGCCGGGGCGGACACGCTCTTTTCATCTTGGTGAGGAGCAAATGAGCCCGAGTACCCAGTTTTCTCTGAAGTGCGGAACTTTAAGGAATCTCCTAAGTTGACCTCTGCCTCTACAGTTCTGATTCCTACATTAAGGTGTACATGACTCATTGTGACAAATTTTTTTAAGAAAGAAAAGGCTTTTTATTATTACATATTTTGAGTACATACTGTTTACATCTTTGGGGAAAGTTGGTACATGTATATAAATACCTCCTAATGCTTTTTTTTTTTTTTTTTTTTGCAGTACTGGGGATCGAACGCAGGACCTTGGTGCTTGCCAGGCAGGTGCAATGCCCCTGAACTAAATCCCCAGCCCTTAAGTTTTTTCATCCTCTTTCTCTTTCTTTCCTCCCTACTCCATCCATCTCTTGAGCCCTTCTTTATCCCTGGTACATGTTTACAGTACCTAATGTTTACATTTTTTTCTGTAAGAAAAAAAATTTTTAAAAAATTCTGTGTGATGCATAACATGCCTTCAAATTTATTATTCTTAGCTCTTCTAGTCACTTTATTACTGTTGGGCTAAAAATAAGTGAAATATGTTGTTTTTCCAGATTACTGGCACCCCTCTGTTAAGTTCATTCGAATTCAGAGCCTAGAACGACGTGTATAGTGGAGAAGGTCTTAAGTCTGGCCTGGGCATCAAGTCTGTGGACTAGTCAGATAACTTTTGCAAAGCCAAGAACATTGTGACTCAGAAAATATGATAAGATGACTTTTAGACAGTATTCATACTGTGTGTATTTTTGGCAAATATATGATAATAATCTTTATAGACTCTGTCCAAATATGTATGAGTTACTTGTCTTACAGCTGCAAAGTGGGGCTTTGTTTCTGAAAAGCCTCCCTCCTCCGAGTGTCCCCTCCCCCGAGACCTGCTCACAGAGCTCCTTCACCCTTCTTTTTTTTTTTTTTTTTTTTTTGCTTTTTGAGACAGGGTCTCGCTTTTGTAGTTCAGGCTGGCCCTGAGCTCACTATGGTGCCCAGGCAAGCCGCAGCGAACTCAGCAATCCTCCTGTCTCTGCCTCCCGAGTGCTGGGATGACAGGCGTGAGCCACCACGTCCAGCATTGTGGTATGTGGTGTTGATTGTTGGTGGGCGTGTCTCCACGCCCAGCATTCTATGTGGTTACCGGGGATCAAACTCAGGTCCTTGCGCTTGCGAGGCCGGCGCCGGAACCACTGCGAGGCCGGCGCCGGAACCACTGAGCTAACCCTCCGGCCCTCCTTCACCCTTCTTGCAAGCAACAGGCTCTGCAAAAGCACTGATGGGGCTTATATTACTTTTTCCTAGAGAACAACCTTGGTTCTTGAATTGCCATTTATGATGACCTAAAAACTAAGGATAGCGGGCCTGGGATTTAGTGGTACCGCGCCTGCCTTGCAAGCACAAGGGCCCGAGTTCGATCCCCGGTACCACCAAAAAAAAAAAAAGAAAAAAGAAACTAAGGATAGGTGTTCCTTTTTACAACACATTTGGACTCCGTGAAACTCTGGTTCTGAAAGAGCCAAGTGGACCAGATTTAGATTTTTATCTCCTCTATGATTGAAAATCACAATATCAGAAGCCTCCGGAGACTCATTACCTCTGCCGCAGAGGGAAACCCTTCCTGCATGGTATACAGCGAATCTTCAAATTTATTATTGTTCCCAACTCTTCAGGTAGCTTTTACCTATATTGGGCTAAAATAAGTGAGAAATGGTATTTCAAATTTCAGATACTTCGGTCTTAGATTTGGGCAATGGATGTGCGTGTGTGCGAATGGTGATGGAGATTGATCTTGACCTTACAAATGCTAGGCAAATGCTCTATCACTGAGCTATAAAACCAACCTTAAAATTAAAATTAAAATTTTTTCTTTTGTGACCATGCCTTGCTACATTGGTATTCTGGGTTGGAAACTGCAGTCCTCTCATCTTGGCCTCCCGAGGAGCTGGGCTCACAGACATAGAGTAGCTATAGTATATCATTTCATTTTTGGATTCGTAGGTCTTTTCTTCTGGCTGAAGGACATGACCGCTAAGAACTGATAGCACAGTAGGACATCTGGCCTTGTACAAAGAGTTACAAGTCTCATGGATGCATTTTGGTTGTGATTCATGCAGTTAATCACCAAGTACTTCTGAGACCTGTGTGAGCCAGACAGGTGCCGGGGATGCCACTGTGAGCAACACAGATCAGGCCCTCATAGAACAGACATCCCAGTGGGGTGGTGGCCAACGGTGAATAAATATGTAAATAGATCTACAATCTAAGGGTCATAGTGCTGTGGTGAATTTGAAAACAGTGTAAGCAGGAGAAGGTGCACATGTGTGCACGCGCCCGTGTGAGTGTGTGTGTGTGTGTGTGTGTGTGTGTGTGTCTGTGATCGGAGAGGCTTCTCCTGAGATGACTCTTGACTTGAGACCTGCAGGAATCAAGGGAGTGAATGAGCAGGAAGCAGAAGATGAGCTAGTCACAAGCCTTGATGCACTAGAGGGATGGCAAAGTCATGGTGGTTTGTTGGTGTGCAAATGGAAAGTGGCACAGATGAGAGGTGGTGGGAGTGCCAAGGAGCACAAAGGCATAGGCCTTTGGAAGGCTTTTGGCCTTGCCACTGAGTAAGGCAGAAACCACTGGAGGGTTTTGGACAGGGAAGCTCATGGTGATGTGTGTTTAGAAAGGGCTGAAGTAGGTAGACGGGCACAGGCCAAACCAGGGACCTTCCTTTTCAGGTTAGCTCTGTGGCCCGAAACCACAATTCTTCTCTGAGCCTTTGTTTCCTCATCTGTAGAGTAGCAGAGCCCCCTCTAGCTCAAAAATTTCAATATTCCAAGTCATGCGGACTACTCCTCCAGGGAGGTGCTTTCAGTGACCTGAAAACTTTGTCCTAACCCAGCTTGAGCTGCAAACTCCAAAGGTCCTAAGGCCCTTTCTTCGGTTCTCAGGGCGGGAAACAAACACATGGTTCTACACATGTTCTCTGCTGGTCCCTTTGTGTTTTGTGGATCGCTCCATTTCTCTTCCAGTGTGAGGAAAGATGAAAAGCTGTTACTCATCAGCAGAGTTGGCAATGAGAGCAGCTTTTGTTGTTAGGAAAACTGGGAACTTTGGAGAAGGAAACAATTTTAATTTTGTATTTATCAAACAGGTCCTTTCGAATTTCTTTTATAACATGCACAAAACCTAAAGAGATTTCTTTAGCTTTTAAGTCTCTTACCCTGTCCCACTCACATCATGCCTCGTAGGTACTCCTAATGAACTTCAGAATTTTGTTTGATTGATTTGGCAATGAGTTTTTTTTTGGTGTATGTTTTATTATTTTCTTTTTGGTAAAACATTTTAGATATACATAATGATGACAGTCATCATATGGAATTGTACCAGGACTTGATATATCTTGTTTCTTTTCCCCCCCTTTTTTCCTATGTACCAAAGCTTTGTTTCCATTTTTTCTTCTATTTTCTTTCTTGTCTCTTTTTTCCTTTTCCCTTCCCTTCTGCTTTGCTGTCCTTATTTGAACATTTTCTTCCCATTTCCAAAAGTCTAATGTGCATTTCAGTTTTTTTGTGGGTATTACAAGGAGTATTTGCTTTACATGTGTATATTTTACTTTACAATGTTAAACTCATTTTCTTTCTTTTATCCCTAAGTGCTGTTTTTAACATTCATGCCATTGCTCTACGTGCATCTGGTTATTTGCTTCTCAATGCAGCATCATACATACTCTGTGAGGTATATTTACCTGCGGACTGTGTAACGGATGAATACTCAGGTTGACCTTACTCCTCAGCCACACAAATACTGCTTCCGTGAATATTGTCATTCAAGTATGCTTAGAAGTTGTACAATACTTCTTCAGGATGTGGACTTAGAAATCCTGGCCCTGGGATCATAGGCTTGTATGGACAGAATTTGATTCAGTAGTGCCATGTTCATCTCTACAGTGGCCACCTTAGTCTCTGTCCTTCCACAGGTACTGGACGGTTTTGATATTCTTTATCCCACTGATACTCAGCTTTGCCCAGCCTTCTAGTTTTTTTTTTCTAATCTCCTACATACAAAGTGATATCATTTTTTTATTTCTTTGATTTTTAATGTTTTTGAACTTCCCTTAAACACTTAGTTTCTTCTGTAAATTGCTTGTTCCTATCTTTGCCATTTTGTGTTGGAGTAATAATCATTTTGTGCAGAGGTAATTTCATAATGTAGATATTTATCCCTTGGTGCATTTAGACTTTGAAGATATCTTTTCATTTGTACATCTTTTTTTTTTTTTTTTTTTAGACATGGTCTCACTGTGTTGTTTAGTCTGGCCTTGAACTGTGTAGCTTAGGTTGGCCTCATATGCATAGCGATCCTCCTGCTTCAGCCTCCCGAGTTGCTGGTATTATAGGAAATGTGCCACCACGCTGGGTTATTTGGTCATCTATTAACTTGTCTGGCCATCAAGAAAAATTCTTAATTTCAGTATAATTAAATAATTTCTTTGATTTATTGTTTGTAGTTTTGAAGTTTTGCTTAAGAAACCCTTCCTCCATTCTTACATTGCATCAGTGACTTTAATCTATTGAAAGTCCATATTTGGCTGAGGGACTAGATGCTTACCCTGACCCCTTTTTATCCACTTAAAGAGCCAGTTTTTCTAACAATATCTCATTCTTCTGAGTTCGGAATCCTTCCTCATGTATGATTTCTGTGCATCTGTCTCTAAGCCTTTTTGTTCCATTAGCCTTTCAGCTCAAGCTTAGTTTAATTGCTCTGGCTTTATTATAGTGACCTTATAGGTATGTCACAGCAAGATATTCATCTGAAAGTTTACTTAGCTCTTTCTGGACCAATGTTTATTTTTATGTTCAATTTGATGTTAGCTTATAAAGTTACCAAAAAATTATATTTTAAAGAATTTTTATTGGAATTATACCAAAGTTATGAATTATTTGGGTGAAGTTTGACCTTTTTATGGTAATGTGGTCCATCTAATACCATGTAATATGTCTGTTTACTCAGTTTATGTTTTTGGCATTTTTCAAAACCTGGAGATAAAACTAAACAGAAGCATTCTAAGAATAGAACAAAGAATTCTTCTGTCTTCCTTAGACAGAATCTCCGAATATTAACATTTGCACATAACTGCCCTTTTACTTCTCTGGTTTTGTGGATGTTCTTACCTCTGAACCATTTGAGTTGCTGTAGACATATCAGTGTTTACCTCTAAATACTTTATCACCACCCAGCCCCCTTTGAGACAAGCCTCTCTGCACAGTTCAGACTGGCCTTGAACTCTATGTAGCCTATCTGGCCTTAACTCTGGTGATCCTCTTGCCTCAGTCTCTTGAATATGGGAATTACAGGTTTGTCCATCCATCCATCCATGTCCCCCCATCCCCCACCATCAGATCCTTTTAAGTCCTTTTCTAGAATTTTAAGGTTTTCTCCAAGAAAGATCTAGGAGGATATTCTTGGTTAAATTAATTTTTGAATACTTCATAGATTTGTTAGTACTGTGAACCATGTTTTTTTCTTTTCTCTTCTTCTTTTTTTTTTTTTTTTTAGTTTTTAGAGACAGGGTCTCGCTTTGTAGTTCAGGTTGGCCCTGAGCTCACAATGCAGTTCAGGCGAGCCTTGAACTAACAGCAATCCTCCTTCCTCTGCTTCCCAAGTGCTGGGATTACAGGCATGAGCCACCATGCCCGGCACTGTGGTATGTGATACCGGGATTGAACTCAGGACCTTGTGCTTGTCAGGCAGTTGCTGGAACCACTGAGCTAAATCCCCAGCCCAACAAATATATTTCTTTGCTTCATTTCAGGCCTGCAAGTTCACTTTCCTTCTCTAGACCACACTCATCTTTTCAGAAGATAAACAGAATGAAGAAGAGAGTGATTTATTTTCTTTTACTTTTGAAGTACACCCCACCATAATTGTTTTGTTTCGCTAATCACCTCTTGCTGCTGTGGGGTGTGTCCATGGTCATAAATAGCTGGAAGTGCCCAAATTCCTATGTGAGCATTCCTCTCGGAGAGGTGAGGTTCAGCCTCCATCCAGTTGCTCTCCCTACTCACTCTCCATCCCTGGACCCTGCTCTGGTGTTTTGTTTTGTCTTGTTTTGTTTTCTTCCCTTTTACTTGCCACTGTCTCAAATGCAGTGTTTGCCTCCCTAGTCACTCCAGGAGCAAATTCTCCAAGGGCAGGAATCTCTGTGTTCACTATTATCCCAGTCAGCTCGGAGGATGCCTGACGCCTAGTGTTTCCTCCCACGTGAGTCCATAAAACACTCCAGGGCTGGGAAACCCAAGGGAGAGGTGAGGAGGAGAGGAAGTTCAGGCAGCCTCCTGTCCACGCGTGGTGGCTGAAAACTAGTGGAATCCCTGTTTCTGCCTTGACTTTGAGCAAGCCAGAGCCGTGTCTGTCTAGCTGTGTGGGGGAATGAAGTGACACACACAGTGGGGTCAGGGCCTGCGACAGTATGAATAGCTGGTGCTGATGTCTGTCCGGCTGTGGCTTCTGACGGCACATAGCTGGCATTGTTTTCATGAGGTGATTCTCTTAGCATAAAGGAGGCTGCTGGTCAGCAGAAAATGTGGCAATGATGTGCCCAACTCCCCAGCCTCGCGCCCCACGTCCTCCCGTTCTAGTTGTTTCTTTCCTCCCCCCCCGCCCCGTCATTGCCGACACTTTTTGCCTTCTCTTTTGTTTCTGAACAATAAACCTTCTGGACCCAGTTCAGAGTTGTTATGATGAATGTTCATGCCTAGTATGTCTGGTCACTTTATTCTGAAGGGCTTAAGTTACACGAATGGCCCTGTGTTGAGCAATATAAAAAAAAAAGTTGCCATAAATACATCTGTCTTTGAGGCTGGTACCACAGACAGTCTATGCTGTAGAGATCCCATATGCCTGAAAAATCATTTTCATGTATCACTCTACTGTTTGACACTCAGTGTTTTTACCCACTATTTCTTCCAAGCCTTAAACTCTGCTGGCTGGCTTCACATCCGGGCCAGATCTACATATTTGTTTTGATTTATTTCTGTGTTCCTTTTTCCTACTTCAAACAAGTCTCTTGCTTTCTTAAAATAGCCATGATAGGGCTGGAGATTTAGCTTAGTGATTGCAGTACCTGCCTAGCAAGTGCAAGGTCCCTGGTTTGATTCCCCAGTAACAATACCCAGCAGCACTCAGTACCACATACCACAATGCCAGGCATGGTGGCTCAGGTCTGTAATCCCAGCACTCAGGAGGCAGAGGCAGGAGGATTGCTGAGTTCAAGGCTTGCCTTGGTTACATAAAGAGCTCGGGACTGGCCTGAACTACAAAGCAGGACCCTGTCTCAAAAAAAAAATTAAAATAGTTATGATAGCAATAATTACATTATTAATTCTAGTTATACATGTCTCTTCTTTCCATTTTACTGGGTTTCACTAATAGTCTGAATTCAAGTGAAATTAAAGGAATATATAACAACAGCAATAGTATAACCAAGTGCACACTGTCTTATTGCAATTTGAATGCAATTATATGGGGAAGATGCTGGATAGGCCTCATTTTACTTGTGAAGAAACTCAGTTACATGTTGGTAAGAAACCTGCTCAAATGTATAAAGCTGTTCACTGGTAGAGCTGCTGTTCCGACTTCTGTCTGTTTTATCTATGCTATGGACCATAGTGGGCCCGAGGCAGACAGGTGCCATTGGTCACAGAGGTTTGTCCTGCTCCAGCTGTGCTACCTCCCTCAGCAGCAGCGGTAGCTGTGGAGGGTGGGAGGCCACAGCTGAGCCACAGCTGCTCCAGGGGCTCCACTCTGGGCTCTGCACTGACCGCCCCAGCCAGAAACTGTGGTGCCTCAGAGAAACTCTCCTTCCAGGTGCCATGAAGCCCATAGTGGAGCATCTCAGATTTACAGAAACAAGAGTCACAGCAAGTGACATTCGTGTATCCAGTGCCCAACTTCTAAGTCCAGTGCTTAGATTTACAAAACTGAGTTGATTTCTATAGTTCAATCTCTTTGCTGTTTTGTACATCTTCTGGTTCATTGATTTATATAACAAATTCTCCTTCATTTACATGTGATAATGATGCCATCATTGGCACCTTTAAAAAACTAGTAATTCCATCACTGTACAATGAAAAAACCCAATTTTGTTTTGTTTTCAGTTTTTCCATCTTCCCCTGCTGGTCAGCTGTGATGGTTTGACAGTGTAGGAAGCCAGTATTAAAGTAGAAAGAGTGCCGGGCGTGATGGCTCACGCCTGTAATCCCAGCACTCGGGAGGCAGAGACAGGAGGATTGCTGAGTTCGAAGCTTGCCTAGGCTACATAGTGAGCTCAGAGCCAGCCCGAACTACAAAGCAAGACCCTGTCTCAAAAAAAAAAAGTAGAAAGAATGAAATCTTTGAGGCCTGAAGCTATGTTTGTATTTATTTATTTACTGATATGAAAGTAACAAGAATAAAGTATCTCTGTGGCAGTATTTTCATCTAATTTTACTTATTTTTAACATTTAATTTTGCATTTTATTACTAAGATTCTTAACTCTGACTCTTGGAGGCTGAGCTAGGAGCGATAGTTCAAGCCCAGCCTGGACAGTTTAATGTGGCTTAGTGAAACCTTGTCTCAAAATATAAATGGATAGGGCCGGAGATTTGACTCAGTGGTTCCAGCGCCTGCCTTGCAAGTGCAAAGTCCCTGGTTCTATTCCCGGTAACCACATACAACAATACTGGGTGTGGTGGCCATGCCCACTGGCAATCAGTAGCTCATACCACAAATGCCAGGTTTGGTGGCTCAAGCCTGTAATCCCAGCATTCAGGAGGCAGAGGCAGGAGGATTGCTGAGTTCGAGGCTTGCCTGGGCTGCATAGTGAGCTCAGGACCAGCCTGAACTACAAAGCGAGACCCTGTCTCAAAAAAAAAAAAAAAATATATATATATAAATGGATAGAGATAGATAGAAAGACAGAGCGAGCGAGCTGGGGATGTAGCTTGGTGTGAAGGTCCTGGCCTCAATTTGCAGCACTGCAAATATCAAATCAAATCAATGTTCAAAATTTCCCATTTATCTAAAATTTTTTGAACAAATCACTTTTTGAATCGGGATCCAAGAGAAGTGTACTTGTTGCCTTTAGTTAATTTGTTTTTCTAATTTGTAAGTTTCCCTTTTTACATTTAAATTTGTGACTCAGAATTTATTTAAGAAACTGGTCCTTTGTTTTATAGTTTCCCACATTCTGTACTTTGTAAAGGGCTTTTGACATTACTGGGCTGTCTTTGTAGCGAGTTAATTTGTCCTTTCACTTGTGGTCACTCACTGTAGGGAGTTCCAAGTCATTTCAGCTTCTGTCACTAGAGAGTGTTCACTGGCCCTAACAGTTTGGTCCAGGCCTGGTGTCACACCGAGGAGTTTCCCAGGATGCCCCAGACTGAGAAGGACTTGATTTACAGCAGAGCATCACACTTAAAAATATGTGCCTTGAGAGGAATTTTACTGCTCATATTTCACAGGGCATTTCCACGTTCCCAAGAGCTGCAGGAGACAAAAGACATGCTCTGGTTTTCCTCTCTCAGTGCTTGTTGCTTTAAGGATTTCTGGGGCTTGGTGCCAGAGCCTCCTTGGGATATTATTGTCTTACAGTTTAGATCTTCTTATCAGGAAATGAGAATCCCTAGGGTCAGGTAAGAGGAGAGTGAATTTACATTGGAACCAGGCTCTGTTCGTGCCTGTGCAGTCCTGAATCCTTGGCCAGCTAGCCGACCACTAATAAGTTTGTTTTCCAAATCCATAGTTTCATTATCTGTTGTTTTGCTGCCACTTTGTGTGTATTGTGCAGCAGTTAACAATATCTGGATCGCTGTACACATGAAGAAATATTTTGTTTTATTTTTAGTTTTTAGTTTTTCCATCTTCCCCTGCCGATCAGCTGTGATGGTTCTACAGTGTAGTAAGCCAATATTAAAGTAAAAAGAATGAAAACTCTTGAAGCCTGAAGCTATGTTTGTATTTATTTATTTAGTGATATAAAAGTTAAAAGGATAAAGTATCTCTATGGCAGTATTTTCATCTAATTTTCCTTATTGTTGACATTTAATTTAGCATTTTATTACTAATATTTGTTACAGTACATAATAATTACATTCATCTTGGAGCTTGGGGAACTAGGACATATACCATGTTTCTCAATCATTTTTGATCTCTCCAGCCCTTCTCTTTCCCTTCTTCACCATCTCCACAGTTTATCTTCATGTTTCCTCTATTTGGAGGGAGGGGGGTGTTCCCAGGTATTGAACTCAGGACTTTGCATTTGCCAGGCAGGTATGGCACCACTGAACTCATCCCCTGCCCAGTTCATCTACTTTTAAAGCCAAATGATTAATAAACTAAAAATCTAACATAGAGTCATTCAATGAGTTTATTGTAACTAGTTTCTCTCTCTATATAGTAAACTATATATATATATATATATATATATATATATATATATATATATATATTCAATACTAGGTAATGAACCTAGGGCCTTCTCACTGTGCTACATCCCCTTCTCTCTTTTTTAAATTTTAATTTTAATTTTGATAAATTGTCCAGGTTTGGCTTGAACTTGTGATCCTTTTGCTTCAGTTTCCCATGTTCTGGGATTACAGGCATGTGCCACCACACCTGGCTTCCTAATTATACTTTTACTATGAATGCTAGTTATTTAGGTAAGAGATTTGCTTTGATTAAAGACATTAGCAGTAAAGCAATGAAAATTTTGGGGTTGAATTTTACCAGTATGTTTGAACTTTATATTCCCTAGATGGGATTCAAGCTTAGTCAATATTCTCTTCTTGTGACTTGAAATTTTTAAAAATGAAAACATTTTTCAATATAAGTGTTAATCAGCAGTGGTTTTCTTGTTTCTGATTGTTTTTCTTTGCAGTAACCAGGGAATAATAAACCTAAGTACTTCATATTCCTATCTGATCACAAGTAGCAACAATATATTCAAGAGATAATTTATTTGAAAAGCAGTCTGTAGTTGCAGTGTAATAATGTGTAATGTAATATTGTGTTATTTTTACATTTAATGAACACAGTTACTTTGCTGTACTTCCGCCTTCTATTTAAATGTGGTGAATGTTCTCTGTGGCCAGAGGGAAGAAGGTACCAAGGTACATTTGGCCTTGTGGAAAACTGCCAGTATTTTGGAGAGTGTAAGGTGAGGCAGGAGATGGTATCAGACACCCGTGAGGTGGAACCACATCATAATGCGCTTCGTGCGATCAGCGAGGAGCTTACAGCAATTCTCAAAGTGACGGACGGGGAGCCCTTGGAGAACCTGAGGTAGTACAGAAGTAGGACGTTTTGTGTTTTTCAAAGATAGGCCTCGCTGCAGTGTGGGAAGCACTTCAGAGGGAGCTGAGCTGGGTAGGGAGCAGGTAGGAAGCTGGAGTAGCTGCAGAAAAGATGGTGAGGGCACACTGATGTATTTAAAGGGTTTGACAGGATTGGCAGTGGTAGATTTTTTTAGAAGAGTAAACAAATTCATTTTATGTCCCTTTTCTATCCCTGGAAGGCAGCTGGCGAAGGTCCTCTCGGACCCACACGCGGGCATCACACGTGTGAACTGCCGCCACACCCAGGTCTATGGTGAGGGCGCTGCTCACTGAGCATGCGGTAGAGGGGACGGCCGCTTGCTTTGTCCTCGGGACTGTGGCCACTGCCTCCCTGGAAGATGCGGCTCTGCCTCATCTGTGCCGTCTGTGTTGGTGCAGCCGGGTGACGAGGATGACCCCTCCTCCTCCTCTCCCATCACGGTCCCCACCGGTCTCACAGGGGACGGTTTTGAGGACTTATTGTTTGTCAGAAGCTGTACTGGATGTTTTATTCACCTACCACAGTTAATCACTGTCACACCCGGGGAGGTAACTGGTTTTACAATTTCTTTTTACTTTTAACTTAATATTTTTTTATCAGTATGTGTGTGTAGCACATAATGATGACATTCATCAGCATGTACATGACACATCTTAATTCTTTTTACTTGGTTTTCTGCACCTCAGGAAGTACTTGTACTAATGTATCTTTGGTTTAAGATAATGAAACTAAGGTTCAGAAAGATGTCCAGGTAACTTGCTCCAGGTCACATAGCCTGACAAATGGCAGAACCAGACATTTAAAGGAATTTTTTTACTTAAGAATCTGAGCTCCTGTTATATATGTAGTTGCTACTTAATACAATTTGGTAGCAAAGATGATTTCTTTTTTAAAATTTGCTCTTTAAGACTAGGGGTGTTGCTCAGTGGTAGAGCATATGTGTGAGGTCCTGGGTTCAATTCCCACAACATACGCACATACATACCATACACACACAGACACATAGACACACACATACACACTGTAGTCCCACCTAATGAAATTTCCTTTAATCAAGTACTGTATTACTTACCTTTCATTTCTATCTTACAGCATGCATAAACTCTTAAGTGTGGAATATTTACTAAAACATGGAATGCAAGAAAAACTTCAGGGCAGGGTTAGGAGTGATTTAGGGAACCTGACTAAATTTCTAGTTTTTCTTTCAAGGCAGAGTATTCATGTATTCCTTCACTGTTTTACATGAAGTGTAGTTTTCTGATACAAGAAAGGGTTTCATTTTTAAAAATGGAGATATAGCTCACATACTGTGAAAGTGACCCTTTTAATGTGTGCAGTTCAGCACTTTTTATAAATTCACAGAGTTGTTCACCATTAATTCCAGAACATTATCATAACCAAGAGATGTAACCCAGCGTTTATTACTAGTCCATGCCCCTCACCAAGACCTTCATTGTTAGACCTATTAAATAGCAAAATACATACTAGTAGTATGAAAACCTAAAGGGGTAGGTGAGGTACAGAATGTATGATAGGTATTGTGAAAAAGGAAGACAGTGTTCAAAGGGAAAGGGCAGAGAAGGGGAAAGTACAGAAGGGACAGAAAAAAATTTATGGTAAAAATTTAAGAACGGCCCAGGTGTGGTGGCTTACGCCTGTAATTCCAGCATTCGGGAGGCAGAGGCAGGAGGATTGCTGTGAGTTTGAGGCTATCTTGGGCTACCTAGTGAGTTCAGGGCCAACCTGAACTACAAAGCGAAACCCTGTCTCAAAAAATAAAAACAAAACAAAATTAAAAAGAAATGGAAACAAAGCTTATGTATATAGGGGGTGGAGTGGTAGGGAGGGTAGAGGAAGGGGGGAATAATGAGAAGATATACCTGCACAGATACAAATTTATAATGTTGAATGTGGCCATAGTGTATAAAATGTGTCAGTAAACTCAAATGAATAATTTAAAAAATAAACTTAATGCAGAAAAAAGGTTTTGGTAGTTTATCCACAATTCCCCTAACTTTAGTGAAGATAATAATAATAGCTAATATTTGCTTTGGCTTTTCTATATAGAAGTACTATCCTAATTTATTTAAATTTCACCATAATCCTATGAGCAGGTTCTGTTATTAAGCCCATTTTATACATGAGGAAATTAAAATACAGAGAAATGGGGCCAGAGATTTAGCTCAGTGGTTCCGGCGCCTGCCTCACAAGCGCAAGGCCCTGAGTTTGATCACCAGTAACCACATACAATGCTGGGCGTGGTGACTCGTGACCACCAGCCATCAATACCACATACCACAGTGCTGGGCCTGTAATCCCAGCACTTGGGAGGCAGAGACAGGAGGATTGCTGAGTTTGAGGCTTGCCTGGGCTACATAGTGATCTTAGGGCCAGCCTGAACTACAAAGTGAGACCCTGTTTCCAAAAAAAAAAAAGTAAAAAAAAAATACAGAGAAATGAAATAACTCACTCCAAATACTGTATCTCTAATAAGGGATGAAGCTAACATATAAATCCAGGCAGTCTGGCTCTATAGTTTGTGTACCTATTACATATATTATTTTTCCCCAGTATCAGAGATCAAACTCAGGACCTTGCACTTGCAAGGTAGGTGCAGCACTACTGAGTTAAATCTCTGGCCCTGTTATGTATGTTTTAAGATGATCATATTTCTATTTGAGAATAAGAAGACCTTGAAAACATTGTTCTCAGAGGTGGGTTCCAGCCACAAAAAAATCACATATGATTCCATTTACATTAAATGTACAGAACGGGCAAATCTGTATGTTACATAAAGTAGATTAGTGTTTGCTTAAGGCCATGGGGGTGAGAGTAGCATGCTCACTGGCAATGCAAGTATATATTTTGTTGTGTAAGTTAAAGCAATACCTGCAAATACCTGTGGAGGGCTAGTTATGTATCAGGCCCTGCGTCAGGGACTTCATACATATCAGTGAATAAAATAAACAAGAACTCGAGCCATGTGGAGCACCCAGGAGTCCTGTGTGCTGGTCTTGCTGGGAGGCTGCAGAGAGGAGTTGGGTCTAAAAGGTTATATTTACTCAAAGGATAAGAGTTTTATGTATATTTGCTAGAAGCATGGGGAGCATAGCTGACCCAGGCAGGGCTGTGCTGAACCTGTGGGCTCCAGTCTCCAGTCTATATGATTCAAGCCTATTTTTTCTTATATTGATTTTGGAGTCCAGGCAAAGAACAGGGTCCTCCCAAGGTATGCTCTTCTCATGGCTGATTATAGGGGCACAGAGTGTGGGCCAGACCATAAAAGAAATGGAAAGCCTGTGCTTCTGTCATCTCCATGGACACTCTATTGGTCCAAAAGTCTCATGGCTTCCTCCACTGAAATGTGTCAGGAAAGTGTGTCCCGCCTCCATGGATGTACTGCACAGTTACACAGAAGGGGTATGGATATGTAGTTCTGTTACAGTGGGATGAAGATTTGGGGCAGCAGTTTAGTCTGCTAGAGTATATATTAGAAGCCCAAGTAGTAGCTGAACAAGGTTTGAATGCAGAGGTGAAGGGACACGAATACAGGGATGGCTAAAAGCTGCCAGGACATGTTGGGAAGTTGTTAGAGGAGTGAGGCTGAATTGTGAGTCTGTATTGGTTGTATGAAGTTTAACTCAGCAATATTGTGTAAATATCTTTTATTAAGCTAAATCATATGTATATATAAATATGTAAATATATTTACTGAGGATCAATCTCAGGCCCTTGTGCTTCCAAGGTAGGTGTGGTACCACTTGAGCGAAATCCCCAGCCCTCAAATCATACTTTATTCTACTTTTTCTACTAAGTGTCATCTCCTTGATTGTTGGGAAAATTAACTGTAGGTATCATTGGAGTCCCTTTCCCTCCCCTGTATCCAATAATATAAAAATTCCCAGTTCTACAAGATGCTAGAAAAGTGGAGACAGAGCTTTATCTTTGTGCTGTGGTAGCTTCCTCCTGATATTATGGAAAAGCTTACCTTCCAAAACTCTTAGATTTCAAAGTTTTTAAATATATATATATATATTATAATGGCTGATCTAGAAAAGTTTAATATGAAATGTTTACAAATCAAAATTACTATTAAATGCTCTGTTTATAATGGAGTAACTGCTATAAGACATATGCTCTCATTAGTAACACTTATGAGACTGATAAAAAAGGAGGCCTCTGTTTTCAAATACTAGACCCCAGGCAGCACAGGTCTGTGATCCTGGAGAGAAAGATAACACCAGCGAACCCCTTATTTGTCTTGACTCTTTGCCTGGAGCCAGATTCCCATCTGCAGCACAGGGTTCAGTTGAGGAGACAGCTCAGAGTCTGGGGTGCTGAGATGACTGGGGTTTGAGGAACAGCTTGGAATGGGGAGAGGCATCAGTGGACGTGCTTGTGTAAATGACCAGGAGTCTGCTTGGGAATGTGCCCCAGGTTCTACCTCATTGAAGGGCTGAGCGAGGCATGTTTAGGGCAAGACTAAGGCATAACACAGCGTGGCTGCAGCGTGGCCTAAGTTGAGCGCAGTCCCTTAGGGTGCCTGGGATGCTCAGAGAAAAGAGAGCTCTAGATGAGCCCTTCAGGCATCTGTTTGAAAACCCCAGAAAGACAGCTTGAGGAGTGGAACGCCGTACAATTTAAGATGAAATCAGTATGTGTATCCTAAACTGATGGTATAAAACTAAGCAGCTCTATGTAAAAGATAAGTGATAAAAGATAAGTGATAGTTTTTATTGTTTCTTTGGGTAAGGATGTGAGGGCCTGGTTTCCATGATGTTTGGTACTGAAGTTTCTTGAGAGCTTGTTTGGAAGTTCTAGTGGGGAGGCATAGCTACTCGCATGCCCTCGATGGGGAAGCGCTCCTCGATCCTGGTCCTCCTCTCCCCGGGTGGTCATTCTCTTCCATAGCATGGAGGTTGGGGAGGGGCACACATGGAGTGGTGTTATGATTCGCTCTAGATCGTCCCCCATTTCATGTGGTCGTAGGCGGATTCTGTTGTGACTGAATCTGAGGTGTGTGATTGACTCACACTGCGGCGAGGCTTGAGGGCACTAGGATTAAGGGCCTGAGCGCTGCCTGCCTACCTGCTCCAGGTGGTGTAAACAAGACCAAGGAACAGGGAGAGGCGTTGCTTTTGCTGCATCTGCCTCCACGAGCTGTTGTCCCTCTGCCACCTGCCTTAGAGCTAGCAGATCATGCTCCGAAACTTCTACAAGCTGCAGCCCAAATAACCCTTTTTCTCTTTCACTCTGTGTTGGGTATTTTGTCTCAGGAATGAGAGTGAAATACAAGCTGTGAGGAAAAGGACACTGCCCAGCCAGCCGGGTCCCCGAGTCAACCCTGGTGATCGGTGCAGTGACAAGGGTTACAGCGAGATCACCCTCACAGTCAGATGTTGGTACTTTTTTAAGAGACCTAATATCACTTAACCTGAGGAGCGTCTCAGATATTTTTCATTCCAGTTGGATAGTTTGTTTTCAACCTAATTTTACCCCTCAGAATCTTCAGTTTGCTTAACTCCTGTCCTGATTCTTCTTTTCTAACAATCAAGAATATTTTGTACTTTAAAATAAGTGGGAGGATAGAGAAATTCGTTGTGTCTTTTAAAAGCTTCTGCAGCAGAAAAATTAGCTTGTACTTGAATGGATAAGGAAAAGAAACACAGTGTTTGCCTGGCATATCTGAGTAGCATTTATCTTCATAGCTTAGAACACCCGGTTGGTACATTTTCTTAGAGTTAGAAAAATGTCTCAGAAACTGCCTATTTTTAGTCGTTGTGTTCCTTGTTATCTGCAGCCTCGCCCTAAAGTTTTGCTTTCTGGTTTCACCTTAATCTGCATGTGTGCAACTATCTTGGATTATCTGCACATTTATTACATATGCAGCATAAAATGTTAATTAAGTGTTGCTAAACTACTTAGCTCAGGTACAAATGTGTTCAGTGATGAGTCAGTGATTTTTAACTTTACATGCCCAGTTGAGATTCATGCATAATTTAAGAAATGTCAGTGTTCGAGAATGCTTAAGAACTCCTGTGTTGGGCCAGGGATTTAGCTCAGTGGTTCTGGTGCCTGCCTCACAAGGGCAAGGTCCTGTGTTTGATCCTCGCATTACACACTACAATGCCAGGCATGGTGGCTCACGCCTGTCATCCCAGCACTCAGGAGGCAGAGGCAGGAGGATTGCTGTCAGTTTGAGGCTAGTCTGGGCTGCATAGTGAGCTCAGGGCCAGCCTGAACTACAAAGCAAGACCCTGTCTCAAAAAAACTTAAAAAAAAAACTATGTTAATCTGTTTGTTTCTTTTAATGTTATTTTCCTCAAACTTTATAGGTTATACAATATTGTATGACCTCCCTTTACCAGCACAAATTTATCAAAAAGACCAGATTGAGGTAAAGATATTCCATTTAGAGATATGTTCCTTTTAAAGTTTAGCATTATGTTTTCTTTTTAAAAGCTAAAAAATGATAGAAACGTCAGCCTCCTCAGGGTGGGAATTGTGCATGAGTTAGCATTGCTGTGCTGAAGCGAGGCCCTCTGCCCTTGGAGCCCGTGTCCGGACACTCGCTGGAGAGTGTGGGTGTTCCCGCGTGATCAGTGAACCCTGAGGACCGAAAGCCCCTCCTTGGTGGACGGAAACGCTCACGCACGTCCTGTCCCAGCCGCTGGGGTTGCTGCCTTCTGCGCTGGGACGAATTTGAGAGCCCAAAAATGTTGCAACAGAAGTGGTCAGACAGTCTCCCTCGGCAGAACCCCTGCCCGTCTTCTCTGCCACACCCAGCGGGCTGCCCCGTGGCCGAGCCCAGGGAGGCAGAGGGCGGGAGGAGGGCCTGCCGTCAGGGAAACCACGTTCGCGGTCCTCCTCGGCCCGCAGGACGCCACTGTCAAGACGGCTCTGCTTTCCCTGTCCGTCTGTCCGGCCAGCCGGCTGCTCTCTGGGGCGCTGCCGGGCAGCGACGGCCGGCCTTCCTGGAGGAGGAAGCGCGGGTTTCCTCACCGCCTCCTCGCCTTCCTTCCTTCCTTCCGGCCGCGGCAGCAGGTTGAGGCTGCACTTCTGACACCTTTCACTCAGGGGAGCAGCTGCGCCAGCCCTGTGCTGTCAGTGGAAGGAATACGCGATTTTTCTGCTCTCTCCTTTCTTTTCTTTGTCACTGAGTGACAACCCTGGCCTTTTTATTTATTTGTTTTTATATGTTGAGACAGGGTCTCGCTGCGTTGCCCACACCAGTCCTTCTGCTTGGATCGGCCCTGCCTCTGTGCCCTGCGTGGCCGGGGTTTCAGGTGTGTGCCAGCCACGCTGACAGTTGCTTTTGAAGTGAAGTGTTCCCTCACTCCACTGGGACTTCAGATCTTCAAAATGGTTCCTCATGTCTGAGACAGAAGGAAATCTTGAGATGTTCATGGAAGCGCAGGTTTGGGAAGGAAGCCGTTTGGGGTCCTGCTCAGGGGAAGCCGGGCCCCAGCTGTGCTGCGCCCGCCCCTGTGGGGCCGGAGAAGATGCAGGAGAAGCGGCCACCCGAGCCCGTCGGGTGTAAAGGCCTCTTCCGAAATTGTTCTGCATGAATGTGAAGTGTCACTAGTGCTTTTTTTTTAAATTCCTTATTGGTACTATTTATATACATCTCACAATCACACATAAGATCGGGGAATTTGTACCAATATACGACACAAGTTAATTCTCATTTTTACCCATATCCCTACCCACCCACACCTCCTACTCCCTATATACATGCTCTTTTATTTTCTTTCAGAATCATACTAGTGCTTTTGAAATAGGGGTTGGTTTTTTGTTGAGGTTTTCTTTTCTCTTTTTTTCTTCTTTTTGGTTGCCACTGAGTGACACCCCTGGCCTTTTTATTTATTTGTTTTTATATGTTGAGACAGGGTCTCGCTGCGTTGCCCAGACATTAATATTTTTCTAGATATTTTTAAAGCTTTCTAAATTTATATCTCTGCTGTCTCTCACTTTGGTTTGCCAGGGTACACTTAGGAAACTATGAAATAGTTTCTATATAGTTCCTAAATATAAATTATTTTATAATTTCTTAAACTCTCAATTCTCACTCATGAATAATGCTCATAAATCTTTTTTTTAAAATGATAGCAAAATTTTATTAAAGATAAGAAAAGAAACAGGCAGGCCGGAGGGTTAGCTCAGTGGTTCTGGCGCCTGCCTCGCAACTGCTAGGTCCTGAGTTGGATCCCGGTAACCACATACAATGCTGGGCATGGTGACTCACGCCCACCAGCAATCAATACCACATATCCCAGTGCCGGGCGTGGTGGCTCACGCCTGTCATCCCAGCACTCGGGAGGCAGAGGCAGGAGGATTGTTGAGTTCTAGGCTTGCCTGGGCTACATAGTGAGCTGAGGGCTAGCCTGAACTACAAAGTGAGGCCCTGTCTCAAAATAAAAACAAAATGTAAATGAATAAAGAGATACATGATAAAAAGAACTATAGTCAGCTGTTATTGGTAGCCTTTAGGTAGTGGGTATAGAATAATGAAATTTTTCAAAGCAAGATGTTGGAGCTGAGTGTGAAATTGCATATTCATAATCCCAGTACTGGGGAAACCAAGGCAGGAGGATTGTGAGTTTGAGTCCAGCCTGGGCTATATAATAAGAGGGTGTATCAACACTACCCCCTCCCCCAGAAAAAGAAAAAGACAGAGAAATGAAGAGAAGAAAATGGAGATCTGGAAGCATTTGAAAGAAAGACCAGTGAGATTTAAGAGAACTTGCTACTAATAGTGAGAAAAGCCCGGGCCTGTGAGTTAGCAGCAGGACTCCAGTTCACAAACTCACAAACCAGACTGGGTGAGAATTAAATCAAATTTCCCTGTAAGGTCAACATTAAACCTATCCAATGAATATAATTCAGTTCTCATCCAACTCAATTTTCGACCAGAATGGCAGAAAGAATGAAGTTTGTGAACCAAATTCTGGTCGTGGATTAAGCTATTTATTAGCTACATGGGTTGAGTAAATTGCTTAGTGGTGGTGCTGGTATCCGGTGGGACCCCTGGTGCCAAAGCCTGCCATCCACCGTACACTGAGGATTTGGGCTTCGGGCTCAGTGTGTGCTGAGTGCGACTGTTCAAGAGAGAGCTGCTGTCGTTAGTGTGGTGTTGGCTGTAGAGAAGAGAGAACGAAGAAGCTCAAGATTTTATTGCTTGACTTGGAAGATTTGTATGACACTGCTACTGGTGTCATCATATAGGCATGTTGGAAACTGAGCTGTTGTGACAATGTTAGTTTAATTTTATTTTTTTGTCTTTATAATTTAATGAATTTAGGGTAAATGATATTATTGCATTTACATCATTTTCTTGAAAACCAAAGTCATTAAATTCTTTAATGTATCAAACAATGCCAGTTCAGATTAGATAAAATGTATTTAACACCAGCTTCTGACAATAAAAATAAGCAAGTGAAAGCCCTACCAACAGGTGACATGAAGGCAAAAAAATATTAAAATTATTCATAATTATATACATTGAGGAAAACATAATAGCAGAGTTCATTTCCACCATAGAATTATTCAAACCCATTTATTTAGCTAGAAACACTAGCTACCACTATATTCCATTTGTGATAATTTCTCAACAGCAGTTGTCTTATATTTGGAGCACGTTGAGGAAGATAATGACTCGTAAGTCTTTTGTTCTTTTGAGTCTCAGTCACTAAGAGTTCAAGGTACTTTGGGAGAATCCTTGCGGCCCTGAATGGCCTGAGGAGTGCGTTAACAATCAAGCTGTGTGCCTGTACCCTGAAGATATTCTCAAATGCATACAAGTGTGTGGATTGTGGAGCTCAGATTTCTCCTGCTTGCACTGTGACATTTAAAGCACTTTTGTTATGAAAGTTTCCATCGTTGTTTCGAGCCTCCTTTTCCATTTTCTTCTTCTGTTGTTCTGCGGCCCTCTTTTCTCTGTCTGTTATTTCCTGTTGCCTCAGAACTGCTTGCCAGGCCAGCACGTTGTTCGCACACATTGGTATTTTCTTGCTAGGTATCCAAGTCCTCTAATTCAGAAGACTGATGACGAAAAGGTGTATCTTGTGTAGCTGTTCAGTCTCTTGAATTTTTCGTACAGTAAGTGTCGTATGCTTAAAGTAGGTTCCAGTGGCCCCGAAGCAGTGTCGGTGGCCACATTTCTGTCCCCTTCTTCAGTCTTCGCCCTCTGGGGCGTTCCACATCTGTCTGTTAGGAACTGATGAATAATCACCGGTTGGCATCTTGACTTCCCCCTTCTGCCAGATCTACATGTTCGTCTCTCCAGGTGAGGGTACTGCTCCTAGCTGGGGGTAGACATAGGTAAGTGAAGCTTAGCGATGGCTGTGGAAGGGACTCAGACCTGCCCCTCCCTGACTGCTTGTCTCTTCCTCAAGCTCCGCCCTGCTCCTTCAGAGTTTGGCTCCTGCTGTGTCCTGGCTGCTGCATGCAGCTGGCACAGCTAGAGTGGATTTAATTTTAGATACGTGAAACTGGAGATTTTTATATGGGTAGTTTCGTATATTTTCCTAAGGTTCAACAAACCATTTTAGAATGTTTTGTGCACCGCCGGTACTGCTGCAGCTCAGTAAATGAAACAGGCAACAGTCTTCCCTGGCAGAGTTTACATTCTAAAAGGATTTGGAGGATTATCAGTCCAAGGATGTTTCTGTTTCGGACACTCCAAAGGTGGAAATGCAGCATTTACCAGCCAGGGAGGAAGGGGTTGTTATTATAGCAAACTTCTGATGTTGCTGACATCTCCTTGCTTTCCCTAAAACCCATCTGTGTTGTGATTTCCTCTGCAGTTCTTTTTTACTTCCAGCTTATAGGAGCCATTGGTGATTCAGTTTAGAAATACATTCTCCGGGTTCTAGAGTGGCCTCAGCATGAATAATCATAGTTGGTTCCACAAGACGGGAAGACTGAGATGAAATCTGCCATCTTCTACATAAAACAGGGGACACGAAGCCCAATCTTCTGGTCTCACTCATGAGTCATGTAGTTCATGGAGGCTGTGACTTCATAGCCTGCTAGGGTGTGTGTTTCTCTGTGTTAGGCACGCCTCCCAACAGAGCGAGAGGTCAGTCAGTAAAAGTATTTATGGAGCCAGATTTTTCTCTGCTCTGAGTCACTTTCTGGTAGAGTGAAAAGGTTCTGCTAGAGAAGTGTTAACTCTTTCATGTCGTAGGAACTAAAGTGTCACTGGGTGGCTCTCTAGGTAATCAACGAGTTTGTGCTAATTATTTACTTGATAGTTTAGATAATGAGATATACAGTGAGATGAAATTTGGGAAAAGATTTTAAGAAGGAAAATAATAGTCACCTTGGCTCATGTCTGAGGTGTTGTTTTAATGACATATAGATGGCTAAGAGGTTTGCAAAATATTATATTTGGTTTTTTCAGGTGTACTTAGACACCACCCTTATGTGGAACTCTGATAGCAACTTCTGTCCTTTGGAAGGCAGCCAAAAAATCAGGAAGGAGCCTCAGAGAACATAAGGAATAACTCTAAAAGTACTAACACAAGCACATGTCCTTTCCTACCACAGAAGAGTGTCAGTGTACCATTTAGTGCTTGTTTACTTCTCTTTATTCGGAAACTTTGAAGAGTTTTGGTGCTGTGTGGTGCTTCCTCCCCAAGACTGTCTTCAGGGATCCAGAAAGCGTGTGTGGAAAAGTCAGTGAGGGAGATAAACTGGGAGCAAAGTATGGCTGACATCCAGAGAGAAAGGCAGGAGTTACGCAATGCTGAGACTATGACAACACAAGATGGTAATGTACGGCCTTAGCAGTCAACCTGCATCAGGGTCGGCTGACCTCAGGGCAGAGAAGTCAAAAGTTCTACAGTGTATAGTATAATAATGTGTGGTCTTAATAAGCAAAGAGCAAATCACGTTCAGTGGCTTCTGAGGAAGAGACTAGGGAAGTCAATAAGGTTTCTCTTTCTAAACATGGTCAGAATTAACCAAGTTTTGACGTGTTGAGATGGGAAGGTCTATAGTGTTTGCATCCTTGAAATAGCAATGAGAGATTCGGGCTGACAGTTGACTTTGAAAATGATCTGTAATAATTGGTAGTGTCTGTTGAGCAGCTGCTGTACGGGCTCTGTCCTAGGTGCTTTCACCTGCCTGGTGCACTGAAGGCTTTGGAGACAGACGGACTTAATGTGTGACTGTGAGCTGATTATATCACAGCTGCAGGCCCGTCCTCACCTACCAACCTGGAGGGCCGGGGATTTAGTTAGTTGCGGCTGTGCCTGCCTTGAAAGTGCTAAGTCCTGAGTTTGATCTCCATACCAAAAACAAACAAAGAAACAAAAAAATACAAAACAAGTAGAAGCCAATAATATAGGACAGGATTATTACAAGGACTCAGTAGGGAAGTACATAGTACCATGTGTGGCATGTTGTAAGTATTCCATGAATATTAGACATTGTTTTTTTTTTCTTTTAATTTTTTGAGACAGGGTCTCGCTTAGAGGTGAACTCACTGTGTAGCCCAGGCAAGCCTTGAACTCACAGCAATCCTCCTGCCTCTGCCTCCCAAGTGCTGGGATGGCAGGTGTGAACCACCACGCCTGGCACTGTGATGTGTGGTACCGGGGATTGAACTCGTGACCTTGTGCTTGCGCAGCAGATGCTGGAACCACTGAAACAAATCCCCGGCCCTTGGTTTCTTTTTTTAAACAAGGTCTCACTCTGTAGCCCAGGCTGGTCTTAAACTCACAGTGCTCCTCCTGCCTCTGCCTCCTGAGTGCTAGGATCACAGGTATACACCGCTATGCCCAGTCTAGGCATTGTTAAAATTATTCTCATCTTGATGATTATTTTGAAAATATTATCTCTATTTCTTTGGATAAGGAAATTGAAACCCAGAGAATATAAGCCACATTTCAAAGGTCAAATAGTTGATAAATGATGTTTCTGGGATTTGAACTTTGGTTTCTTTGGATGCAAAAGCTTAATGTTTTACATTCCCATTGTTCTACCTCCTTGGTATGAAATTATAATTAGATTTTTTTTTGAGACTTAAATAAAATTCGTGGGTGGGATTTGGCTCTGTGGTAAAGCACTTGCCCAGAGGCCTAGAGACACTGGGATTGACCCCAGCACAGAGAGGAAAAGAGAGAGAGACTGGGAGCAGGGGGCATGATGACACAGGCACACCACAATGATCATGACGACCTGTGTTAGAAAGGACAGAGGACAGAGAAATGTTACCAGCCACTTCTCTTTTCTACTGTTGCCCCAAGTTATCCCATTACAGAAGAAAATGTTCTAGTAATCATCAAAGATGAACTACTTTTGCTTACCAGTACAAATTAAATATGTGATGTCTGTGCTTCTTGATTTAATAAAATCTAAGTAATCCATATTTCTATAATAAGCTATTTATTAGGTACCTAAATGTATTTCCTACATCAATGGTTTTGTTTTGGTTTTTGTTTATTCATTTGTTTTTTTGAGAGACAGGTTCTTGGTTTGTAGTTCAAACTTGTACACAGTCTATAACCCAGGCTGGCCTCAAACTTGGGACATTCGTCCTGCCTCAGCCTCCCAAGGGCTAGGATTACAGGCGTGCGCCCACACCTGGCTCCACATCTGTGTTTTCTTAGATTATAAACTTCACAGAGCTCCAGCTACCTTCTTTTGTCATTAGGTACCTAGTGTGTTTGATGTGATTATAGTTGTACATGAGGTGAATGTTCGGATCCCCTCACCACAGCCGTCTAATGCGGTGAGCGAGGAGAACAGAGCGGTGAGTGTGCAGGGCTGTGCTGCTCCTAGGAGGGCCGGAGGGGAGCAGCGCTGAGCATGGCTGGCTCCTCCCAGCTGGACACGTGCACGGTGCGTGCGTCCTTAGGCTTCCTCGCACGCGTGAAGGGCACCTCATCTCACTGCGGCACAGACCCCTCCGACACTGGGCTGTGGGCTGCATTATACCTCAGACATGCGCACAATCTAATACAATGCCCTGAAGAGTCATTTCGAGGCAACCTCTATATAGCCCTTCTTGTTACTTTTTGGTGCTTTTTTTTTTTTTTTGTCTTTTTGAGACAGGATTTCACTCTGTAGCCCAGGCTAGCCTCAAACTCATAGCAATCCTCCTGCCTCAGCCTCCTGAGTGCTGCGATTACAGATGTGAGCCACCATACTGGGCTCTCCATGTATTTTGAATCGTAACCTATGAGGCACAGGCATATTGCTGTGCGTCAGGCTGCATCCCTGTTTGTAGGTACTGTGTCAGGGGTAGAAGTCAGAGTGCTCTCATTGTCAGTCCTGGGCCCACTGCTATGAACTCTGTGAAATGGACAAATTAGATTTTCTAACCTTATAGAACTTTAACCCTAATCTTCAAACTGATTGTGGGAAATAACTGATATCATAAATAATTCAGTAAAATAATATGGTATTTTAAATACTGTATTTTTTAAAAATTTGAATCTTTGGGCCGGAGGATTAGCTCAGTGGTTCCGGCGCCTGCCTTGCAAGCGCAAGGTCCTGAGTTCGATCCCCGGTAACCACATACAATGCTGGGCATGGAGATTCACACCCACCAACAATCAATACCGCATACCACAGTGCTGGGTGTGGTGGCTCACGCCTGTAATCCCAGCACTCGGGAGGCAGAGACAGGTGGATTGCTGAGTTCGAGGCTTGCCTGGGCTACATAGTGAGCTCAGAGCCAGCTCGAACTACAAAGCGAGACCCTGTCTCAAAAAAAATTTTTTTTTGAATCTTTATTGGTATATTATATATGCACATCATGTCACACAGAATGTTGAGAATTTGTTCCAGCATGTGACACAATTTAATTCTCATTTTTCCCATCCCCTACCTACCCTCCAACACCCCCCACCCCTATATATAAAAGCTGTTTCCCTTTTTTTATTACTATTGTTTTTTCTTTCCCTTGTTACTTACCCCCACTCCCCGTTTCCCTGTGAATATTTACTATTTCACAATATCTACCATATATTCTAGAGCTCATTTACATCTTCAATTTCTCATACCAGAGAAAAGATATGATATTTACAGATCTGTGACCTATTTATTTCACTTATGAGTATGTCCTCAAGGTACATCCACTTGAATATAAATGACTCAAACTTACCATTCTTTATGGCAGAGTAATACCCCATTTTATAAAAAAACCACATCTTTGTCCACTGTCCAGTTGATGGACATCTGGGTTGTTTCCAAGATTTAGCTATCACAAATTGAGCTGCTATGAACATGGGTGCACATATGTCTCAGAGATATGAATTTTTTTAACTCCTTTGTGTACATACCTAGCAGGGGAATAACAGGGTCAAATGGGACCTCTAACCCAAAGTGTGTGAGCAATCTCCACACTGACCTCCATAATGGTTGTACCAGTCTACGTTCCCACCAACAATGTATATGGGCTCCTTTCTCCCCACAGCCTCACCAGCATTTGTTGCTAGTTAATTTTGAAATAGCAGTCATTCTTTGTGGAGTTCTGAGATGAAATCTCAGTGCTGTTTTCATCTGCATCTCCTGAATGATTAGTGATGTTGAATATTTCTTCATATGTTTCTTAGCTGCTTTTACTTCTTCCTCTGAAAAGTGTCTGTTCATTTCAAATGCCCATTTTTTAATTGGAAAGATAGCCCCTTTAATGGGCTTTAACTTGCCAAAGACTAAAGTTAGATCTTTCTTTCACTGTGTACTAAATTAAAATCAAAATTAAGCTGGGATCACAGGCATGAGCCACCAGGCTCAGCACTGCTGGTGTGTGGTACTGATTGTTGCTGGCCGTGAGTCACTATGCCCAGTAGTGTCATATGTGGTTACCGGGGATCGAACCAGGGACCTTGGGTTTGCTAGGTAGGTGCCAGAACCACTGAGCTAACCCTGCGGACCCCCTGAGTGCTGTGCTTTGAAGCATGCAGTCTGGTGTGTTTTGAGAGTGCTCTCTCACTCCAGGAAGCCTACATTTGCAGACTTGGATATCTTTTTGTCACCCGGAGACATAGGTCGCACTTTTATTTTCAACTTCTGAAATACTTTGAAAGTCAAATGAAAATATATGAAGAAATTAATACTTTTTAAAAATAAAGAAAGAAGTACTTTATTTTCTTTTTAATCACAGGGTACAAATTTGCTTAGCTTTGACTTCATTTTAACTTTCTTTGTATTTTAAACGTACCTATCTCAAGAAGTAGGTTTGTTCCGTCTTACGCATTGACGCCCTCATTTTGTTTCTCTCGCCTTTGTAGCCAGAAGACCATGGAGCCCGGCTCAGTGGTTCGAGCAGTCTTTGACTTCTGCCCGAGCGTGTCGGAAGAGCTGCCGCTCTTCGTGGGCGACATCATTGAGGTGCTGGCGGTGGTGGATGAATTTTGGCTGCTAGGAAAGAAGGAGGACGTGACAGGTGAGTGGCTGGTCGTTTCTCCTGTGCACGGTGGCCACAGCCCACCCCGCTTTCCACACTAGAAGTAAAGGCTCACAGGAAGCCCGTGCAGGGCCTGCGGTGCGTCTGCGTTTTCCTTCTGAGGCTGTCGGGGTCCTTACCCGGGAGGAGACAGTTCGTGTCATCGTCCCACCGCTCCTTGTTCCCTCTGTAGCTCATGCGACGCCCAGAGATGTCTTCTGAATCGCATTGTCTGTCTTCTGGAGGCTTCTGATTTTGTGCACAGCAGAGGCCTCTGTGAATTTTTTGTTCATGGTCATAAATAAACTCAGAAAAAAGTTTTTGTGTATGTACACAGAAAAAAAGTTTCAATATTAAGAGGAAATGTAATGTTCAACAGTCAGTGCCGGGTTTGTTCAGTGTGTTGGTTCCCCTTCCCGCAGGCCAGTTCCCCAGCAGTTTTGTGGAAGTGATGACCATTCCCAGCCTAAAAGAGGGAGAAAAGCTGTTCGTCTGCATCTCTGAGTTTATGTCCCAAGAACTCAGCAGCCTTTCCCTCCACCGAGGTAAGCGCGACCTCAGACAGACTGAGCACGAGGGCGTAGGGTCTGGCTGCTCTGACCACCGGTCTCGGCACGAGGGCCTGACATCTGGAGCGTCCTCAGAAACATCAGCATAGCGGGGACAACAGATTTCAACAACATCGTATAATTTCCACACAGACACATTCTCATGTGCTGCTCAGCAAAAGATAGCAAGGTGGGGATTATCAACTATATTTTATTAAAAAAATAATGTGGTTCAAAGGTGATTATCTGCGCATGAGGTTTTGGCCTCACGATATGAATTCGTATCAACTTGTTCTAAGTCAAGGATTTATCTGTCCATGGTCACCTTACTATAGTGTCACTTTAGATTATATTTAGCTTTGTTTCCCCTAAAAGCCAATATGGCTTTGCTAAACAACATTAATGTGTAAAGTGGTAATCTTTATATGCTAATTAATAGGCAAATATAGAACAGCTCCATTTCACTACTTTACTATTAGATAATCTTATGAAAAGTCTCATTAGAATCAGCTGAAAATGAAATGGTTTAAAATGTATAGTCTTAGCCATATGTCAGTGATATTCCAAGTATTTCTCGCTTCTTGCACTCTGATATATCTGTGAGCCTCCAAATATAGACTGTATACCATTCCAACAAGTGTACTTGGTTTTCCTCACATTTCTACATAAATAGAAACTAATAAATAGAATTCCATACATTGAGGCTTATAATGTGTCTAATTTTGTGATGACCCAGTCATCACAAAATGCTAGAATTTTCTCTTGAGAAGCTAAAGCAGGGGAATTATTGTAGGTTTGAGGCCAATCTGCTACAATGATTTCAAGGCCAGCTTGCCCTATATAGCAAGATCCTGTCTCCAAATAAAAGTAGAATTTATTAGGTATGTTATGAATATTGTGATTTGTGTTACTAGAGAATCCCTGTGTCACTGAAGGAGAGGCTTAATTTCTTAAAGTGTGTGCACATACATACCCTGGAAAATGTAGCAAACATCTTTAAATCCTAGTCATTACAAAGAAAGGGATATGGGATTTTGACATTAATCCTCAAAATCTGGAGCGTTTCCACATGCTTTACTCTGTGCTCAGCCTCTAGCTGTGTTCTGCCGATGTCATAGTCGGCACTGGGAGTCAGGCAGCCTGACGTATCATGGCAGAGCTGTGGCCTGCTCAGAGCTCACTCAGCAGAGGTCTGAAGTCACCTCACACGAGCCCCCAAGGAGAATGGAGAAAGGGCAGGAACATAGTGGCTCCCGTTAAAGCTGCACCCAGAATGGTCTGGACTTTTCCCTCCTACACCTGGTTCCTTGTACAAATACGGCGGGGTGGGGGAATATACTGTGTAGAAATATACAGTACGTCTAACAATATCTTGAGGAATTTGAGACTGTGGCTTCTAGAGTTAGCTTTTCAACTTCATAATTAAGTCTTGTATAGTCAAGTCTTAGGCACTAGAAATAAGAGAGATTTTATCTTGAACCCTGCACTGGGTGTTCTGAACTGGCTCTGAAATTTAAAAAGACACCTCATACTTCCTAAGGCTGTTTAAGAGATTGTCCAGAAGACTGTGGCACTGACTTTTTGGCAATAGTGACCCCAGGTCAGCAGGTCCTGAGATCTGCAAATCTTTTTTTTTTTCTTTTTTTGAGACAGGGTCTTGCTTTGTAGTTCAGGCTGGCTCTGAGCTCACTATGTAGCCTAGGTAAGCTTTGAACTCAGCAATCCTCCTGTCTCTGCCTCCCGAGTGCTGGGATTACAGGCATGAGCCACCATGCCTGGCACTGTGGTATGTGGTATTGATTGTTGGTGAGTGTGAATTTCCACGCTCAGCATTGTATGTGGTTTCCGGGGATCGAACTCAGGGCCTTGCGCTTGTGAGGCAGGCGCCGGAATCACTGAGCTAACCCTCCGGCCCAGAGATCTGCAAATCTTATCTTGACTACCTATTAACCTCTTATGCCTAGTAAATTTAAAATTTTAAGTCAAAAGTGGGCATGTTGACACACACATATAATTCCAACAGTCTGGGAGGCTGAGACAGGAGGATCACAGGTTTGACCATAGCCAGGCAACTTAGTGACTTGGTGAGACCCTGTCTCAAAATTTTAAAAAAGGGCTGGGAATATAGCTCATTGTGAAAGCTCTGGGTCCAATACCTAGAACCAAAAAAAAAAAAAAAGTTGTAAGTAGAGTTCAGAGAAAAGGGTACACAGGGACAGAGAATAGAAAGAGATTAGCTCACTCTCTGCATTTTTATCTTCTTCTCTTCTCTGTCATATGTGCTGCCAGTAAACACCCTGGCCTTCTCTAGTGTTCTCTTCCATTCCTTTCATGGCTCCTGGCTCCACATGGCTTCCAGCTGGAAAATACAAGCTTTTGTGGACGAGGAAGTTAGCTATTCCTATATCATTAGTCTTTTTCTTGAAAGCTTTGCTTGAAACATGCAATGATTTTAATTCCTCTTGTTTTCTATACATGACAGGTCACATCATCAGGTCTTAATTTTGTTATTTGGAAATGACCACTACAAAATAAAAGAATTCTTTAAAACCACACACAGCTTATCAGACTCTAGTCTAGGCTTCCTGATTTTCAGTTCTAGTGCTTAGAACGGCCCTTTTACTTCTTTGAAGATTACTTTCCCCGTGAGATTAGCATTCCTGATTCCTTTATCCTTGCCCTTTAGGACTACTAATCCTGAGGCTGGGGCTTCCTTTACCTGTCCCTCGTAGCTGCAGGGCAGCTGTGTAACCCAAAAGCTTGCTTGATGAATGTCAGGAAACATAGGAACTGTAAGAATATGTGGGTTAACGTTTCAGGTTTGCTGTGTTTCACCATGCTGACTTCTTAGTTGTTACTTATCTTTTAAGAAATATCATTAGGGAAAATAAAAGAGAAAATTATATATGAGTATCTATGACTTGTGTTTCTCTGTGTGTATATTTAAGAGTGGGAAGATGGTTTAGGGGGTGAGAATCATGATGGCCACAGACTTAGATCCAGCTCCACTTAACAGCTGTGACTTACTTACAGCTCCCAGCCTTAGTTTCATCTAAAAAATGGGGCAGTATCCAGCTGAGGATGACTGTAAAGATTAAATGAGCTTATACTATACATGTAAAGCATCTGGCAAAGGGAATAGCTCAAAAAAATGTCAGCTCTTTTCATTAGACCTTCCCTGAGTTCCTGAGGCTCCCCGATGTGCTGTGAGGCCTTCTTGCTGGGTGACCCTGTGAAGTTCGTGCACATGTGCTGCCCAGGCAGGTTACACCTGGAACCCAAAGCTCTAGTGGTTGACCAGCAGGTGTCATCCTTGCTCCTTTTCCTGAAATTTCCCTGTGTGTTTTGAGTTGCAGTTAAATTCAGTCAGGCTGGGGATTAGCTCAAGTGGTACCGTGCCAACCTTGGATGCACAAGGACCCAAGTTCAATCCCTGGTACTGCAAAAAAAAAAAACCAAAAAAACCAGGACTGTCTCTTAGAAGAAGGGAAGAGAGTCATTCAGGTGTCTAGGGTCTCTGACTATTAAAAAATAAGGGCAGAGAGTATGGTGGTACATACCTGTAAACCCAGAAGAGTGGGAGGCTGAGGCAGAAGGCTTGCAAGTTTGAACCTATCCTGGATAGTTAGTGGTTTAGCAAGATCCTGCCTCAAAAAGGTCAGGGAGATAGCTCGCAAAGGCCCTGGGTTCAATCTCCAGGATCTCCTAATAAAAGGAGTGTATGTGTAGGATACAGACAAACAATAGGGTATAAGAAGGAAAAGACAAAACAGCGATACAGAGAAAAACATGTTTATGAGGAGTGGTAAAATACCTGTATTTTACCCATTTACTTGTTCACATATCTAAAAATGCTTATAGTCTCTTATTTCTAGGCTATTTCCCCTACCAAACAAAAGGCTAATAAAAATAAGTTGATAAACTTATTTATAAATTGATGGATGGTATTTATCCATCAAAGCACACATGTTAACAATTTGCAGGGCATGAGTAGAAAATATCAAGATCACAGTTTTCTTTGTTCATTTGAAGGTTTGTTTTAGGGTTTGGTGTTTTGAGACAGGGTCTCGCTGTATATTTCACTTGAACTCACTATATAGCCCAGGCTGGCCTCAAACTTGAAGCACTCTTCCTGGCTCAGCTTCCCTAGTGCCGGCTGAGAGCACATTCTGATATGGCTCATGGGGAAGCTACAATAAAAATTTAAAAAAAAAAACAAAAAAAAATGTGTGGTCAGCTTCATGAAGCATATTTTTCCCAGGCATTTAAAGCCAGCAGTGAATCAGCGAGGGACCTAATTCTTCAGAGCTGTGTCAGACTCTTTGGAGACTTGCATTTGTTCTTGTCATTTTATTTCTCCCATCCAAGTACTAACCCGGCCCGACCCTGCTTAGCTTCCGAGATCAGATGAGACCTATGTACAGGGTGGTGTGGTTGTAGACCTTATCATTTTATTTCTAATCCATTTCCTGTTCAAATAAAAAATCTGACCAAAGCAATCAAGCAGCGTGGCTGGGACTAACTGTGCGTCAGCCAGAGACTCGGGCTGACCTCTGAGGTGCCATGCTTCTTGCCCTTCTGTTCTCCAGTCTGGTGCCTCATTCCTGGAGTTCCTCGTATTTGTGTTCCAAAGTCTGAAAATGACCATTAGGGCCTCCATCATCCCTTGGGAATTACGTAGGATTACAGGGCAATGAGTTGCGTGTCTGATGAAAAAGAGATTCCTGCAAAAGCTCAGAACCTGTCAGGGCTGTAAAATGGGAGCTTTCAGCTCAAGTGCTTTCCACTGTCTACACTGTGATTTTGTTTTTTTAATTCACCTTTATTGTCTAGAAACAATCAACAGATAAGACAGTTGGCCAGGTATGAAAGCTTATCAAAACAGTCACTCAACTGAAAATAGACAAGAAAACAAGCCCCATTATGTGAGTTTATGGAGATCTGGTCAAACAAAGAAAATTCTGTAATTCTACTGCTTTAAGGAAGCCAGCACATTTCAAAGCCAGCTGAGTGGGAACCAAGGCACGCTTTTATTTTCCTATTCACTAAGGAGCCCATTGTGTCCAAACAAAGCCCATCATCCAGTTCCCTCCGAGGCTCTGCTCGAAGGCATCAGCACCACAGGGAAAGTAAATCACTTGCAATTCTCAGAACTCAGAAGCTTTGACCAGCCATGAGCCAAATTCAAGGAATATAGAAATACACGACCAAAACCATGTTGTTTAAACTAAGCAAAATAATACCAAATCAGTGAAAATATCTTTGGTATCTTCCATAAATCCAAAGTTTACATTAGGTGCTATGTAGTATATAAATGCGTAAGTGCCAGAATTAGTGATAAAAGTGATCATTTCTTTCATAGGCTACATATGGCCAAATGAATGTGAACTAAGGATTTTAGAGAAGCGTGTTAAGTTTTCAGATGGAAAGAGAATACAGCATAAATAAAGGCTTGAAGTTTATAAGATGTGGCTTTTGTGTGAGGACAACAAAAGTTTCCCTGTGTGGAATGGGGTCTCATAGATAAGGTCATATAGGATGGTTGGGGAGAGACGTTGTGACTGCCTGATTGTGAACACAAGGTCGCATCAAGGTGAAAACGAATACCCTTTAGTATCTTTTTTTTTTTTCTGAGACAGGGTCTCGCTTTGTAGTTCAGGCTGGCCCTGAGCTCACTATATAGCCCAGGCAAGCCTCAAACTCAGCAGTCCTCCTGCCTCTGCGTCCTAAGTGCTGGGATTACAGGCTTGAGCCACCAAACTCAGCATTTGTGGTATGTGGTACTGATTGCTGGTGGGCATGAGTTACCATGCCTGGTGGTGTTGTATGTGGTTACCGGGGATTGAACCAGGGACCTTGCGCTTGCCAGGCAGGCGCTGGAACCACTGAGCTAAATCTCTGGCCCACCCTTTAGTATCTTAACAAGTAAATCTCTTCAGAGTATTTCCAGAGAAGCCTTAGTTTTTAAATTTATTTTCAGGCATGTGAATAGGTGTATTAGGGAAGTAGGCAGTGGGCACTTCATAAAGGTCTTGTGGTAAAAGTCTGAGCACAGGAAAGATATAAGTACATTACCAGTATATGTACAGTTAATTGACATGAATCATTTGGTAGACTGGAAAAATGTTTAGGGCAAGATTTAAAAGGATCAGAGAGTAGGAATGGGATAAGCATATTAACAGAGCAGTGAGATCCTGTGTAAAAAAAAAGATTAAAATTGATAATCCACAAAATGGAATAGTTTATAATTGGGTAATTAAGAATTTTTTTTTCCAGCATCAGGGATCAAACTCATGACCTTGTGCTTACAAGGCAGGTGGTAGCACCTCTGAGCTACATCCCCAACCTTAAGACTATTTTATAAAGCAATTGATTATGAAACTAAATTAATGTTTTATAAACTGGGATAAATTCTTTAAGATTGAATTTTAGTTTCCTTTTTCCAGAAATACACTTGATCTTAGCCAAAAGGCCGAGAAGCGATCTTTTTCCAGAAATAAATACTGTATTATGATTATTTACCTGAGCTTCTTTAACACTAAAATAGATGTGGTGGTTCAGTTTATGTTTTGTAAAGATAACCTGAAGTATTGGTCATTTCAAACATAAAAGTGCTAATTACTGGAATTTCTTTTATGATCTTATTATAATATATTTTCAGGACCAGCATAGTTTTTGGAGAAAATAAATGAAGAGTTTATTGCTCACACCCAACAAAGAATCAATTCCTGAAGATTTTCATATTTGATAATGAATAAAATTTAATGTGAGACATTAGACTCACAGCAAACCACATTCAAAGGGTGATCTTGGGCCCAGTGGTCTGGACTATATAATACTATTTTAACATGCTTTTGGCTTTTACAATCCCTGTGTACTCCTAAAAGATACTGAGACCCCAAGGAGAACTTCTGCTTATATAAACTATATCTATTGATGTTTATCAAATCACTTGTTAAAGCTGGCAAATTAATCCACGAGTGGTGGTAGAGGCTTATATCCCAGCATGTGGAAGACTGAGGCAGGAGGACTGTCATGAGTTTGAGACAGTCAGGGCTACAAAATGATTTAAAGGCCACACTGAACTACATAGCAAGATTCTATCTCAAAAGAATACATAAGACTTGGGAATTTAAAAAATTTATCAGTTTACCAAAAACTTCATGACATAGTAACATGACTAAAGAACTCATATTAACATAAATAACATTTTTATTAAAACTATCTTTTACTTTCCAAGCTAAAATATCTAGTGAGGATGACATTGGTTTACATTTTTGTGAGGCTTTTTAATGTTTGATTTAATAGAAGAAAGCTGGATTTTCATATTTGCATCTGTATTCAATCTAATGCAATGTGTTGTTCAGATTGAAATGCATTTTTAAAAGTTTCACCTTCTCACAGATACATATTTAACTAGGAAGGGTATTTTAATAGTCATTGTGAATATTCTTGGAGTGTGCGTCACAATCCAAGAAGTAGTTTCTTAAGGGTCAATGGCAATGTGGGATTTGAAATTGTGTCAGTGAACTTTTCATACTATTACACTAAAATCTATTAATCTGGGTTTTATAAAGAGTCTTTTATTCATAAATGATTTTATAACATTCATTGGTCATTTGGAAAATATTGGTTCATTGAGTCATTAAATTTCCCACATGCTGACCATTTATTATATACATGAAACAGTGTGCTTCTTAATATTTCTTTTCTTTTCTTTTTTTTTTTTTTTGAGATAGGATCTTGCTTTGTAGTTCAGGCTGTCCCTGAGCTTACTATGTAGCCCAGGCAAGCCTCGAATTCAGCAATCCTCCTGCCTCTGCCTCCTGAGTGCTGGGATGACAGGTATGAGCCACCACATCCGGTATTATTTCTAGTGACCTCATTATAAATACCTTTCAGTACGATAAAGCTGTGAAGCTCATGATGATAGAAATTCTCCAAATCTGATTTTAACTTGGAAGTTAGAATTTTATCATTGCAACAAGTACCTTTGCTTTTTTTCTTTGAACTTACAGATTAATTTTTTGGCCTTTGGAGAAAATGTCTGTCATCATTCCGCACCTGAAAAATCATAGCCATCAGTCATTTGGGCTTTTACCTAAGACAGTGTTCATAAGAAGAAAAGCGGTTGGTTCCAGTGTATAACTCATTTGCTCCAGTGCTTCCTCTCAGGACAACCAGTAAAGTGCTGTGTGTAATTCCTGTAGTGTACATAGCATATTACAAAGGGAGTTTGTACAGCAGTTCTGATTTGATACGACATGATTTTTATTGCTCTTATCAAGGACGCTTTTAACTGAAATCACCCATTTATGTAATTTGTGGTCGCTGCCTTGGTTTATACATTACACAGTTTATACATTACATACAGTTTCACCACTTAGTGATTTTACATACTCAATGTGAATACAACACAGTGAAAAGTGTAAAATATTATGAAAGTAGTTTTGACTTCTTAGCTGCTCTGAAAGGATCCACCCCCACCCATGGGTCACACCTTGAAAACCACAGGTTTATAAACATGTTCCGATTCATTAAATTATGCATGTTTGTGGTATTAGTTCCTTCAATTGACAGGTGTTTAAAATGATGAATTGCATTACTGGTGACAGTAATTCGCTGCTGGAATAAGGCTGAGGCTCATATCTTTGTGTTTCTTCAGGTGACCTGGTGATTGTCAATGATGATACGCCCCGGGCGGGTTGGCTGCAGGGCCGCAGCTGCTGGGGCTCCCGCGGCTTCTTCCCCCCTTCCTGTGTCCGAGAACTCTGCCTCTCCTCCCGCAGCCGGCAGTGGCACTCACACAGTGCACTGCTTGAGATTCCCGAGTACTCCATGGGACAGGCGCGAGCCCTCATGGGGCTTTCTGCTCAGCTGGAAGAGGAGCTGGACTTCAGGGAAGGGGACGTGATTACCATTACTGGAGTTCCCGAGCCAGGCTGGTTTGAAGGGGAGTTAGAAGGTCGAAGAGGCATTTTCCCAGAAGGTTTTGTAGAGCTTCTGGGGCCCCTGAGGACTGCGGATGAGACAATAACTTCTGGAAATGAAGATGACTGCGTTGCGAATGGTGAAGTAGATATCCCTCTAGAAGGAGAGAAAGTGCCAGAGGAGGAGGAGGAGCCACCTGGGGCCTACGGAATTGCCCTCTATAGATTCCAAGCTCTGGAGCCTAATGAGTTGGATTTTGAAGTAGGGGATAAAATCCGAATTCTGGCAACCTTGGAAGATGGCTGGCTGGAAGGGTGCCTGAAGGGCAGGACAGGCATCTTTCCTCACCGCTTTGTAAAGTTATGCCCTGATGCTACAACCGGAGCGCCCATAGCTGTGTCCCAGGAAGGCAGCCTTACCAAAGCGCCAGAGAGTTCTTGGGATGTTTCGGAGAACTCATTAGTAGTGCAGGCACCAGGACAAGAATCTCATGAGTACAAAGCAGAGTCCAGCTGTGTCCTTCCTGACACCTCGGCCTCCCTCCTAAACCATCTGCCTCCTGAATCCGATGTAAACAGTAGCTCCAGTCAAGCTGAAGGAGCCTCAGGAGAGCCCCCCGGAAGCCCCGGGGCAGAGCTTGCTAAGCCTCTTCCTAAAGACTCTGACCTGACTCACTTGGAGCCAGTCAATGGTGTTCCTTCCCATCCTCTGGTACCTTTCCATCCCGAAGTGGAGAAAAACCAGTATTACTGTACAGCACAAGGGAGCCGGGAAAGCTCAGAGCGGGGTCCTGACCCCCGTCCTGCAGACGCCAGGACGAGAGACTGCTCTACCCTACCTGCCCGGGGAGCACGTGCCCCACGGAGCTCCCCGAGGAAGCCGCTCGCCCCGCTTCACAGAGGCTCTTCCCTATCAGCCTCGAGGCCGGCCCGGGCCAGCCAGTTCAGCCCTCAGGCCCGGGGCTTGGCGAAGTGTGCTGAGAAGCACCGCACGTCCAGCTTCTGCTCCACATTAGACGGAGCAGAAAGGAAGCCTGGCCCCCAAGGCGAGGGGCCTGCGGTGACAGTCACAGCACCTTCACACGGAGACGACAGCGTTGACCTGGATTCCAAGCTGACGCAGCAGCTGATAGAATTCGAGAGGAGCCTGTCAGCATCTGCCGTGGAGCCAGATAAAATCTTACGCCATTTTTCAATTATGGACTTCAACTCAGAGAAGGATATTGTCCGAGGTTCCTCAAAAGCAATGCCTTCACAGGAGCTACCTGAAAGGAGAAAAGCTCTAAGGCCACCACCTCCCCGACCCTGTACTCCGACATCTGCTTCTTCCTTCTTGCCGGTTGACCAGAGCCCCAAACCTCCACCTGCCCTGCCCGTCCGGCCCTCCCGGCCCGCTCCCCTGCCTCCTCACGCGCCGCACAGAATGAACGCAGCCTCCCCCAGTCCGCCTTCCGGCCACCTTCCCAGCTCCAGGACTCTGGAAAAGGACGGTCCTGAGCATGCGGAGCAGAGTCTGGACCAGACTGCCCCCTGCCCCCTGGTCCTGGTAAGGATTCAGGAGATGGAGCAGGATCTGGACATGTACACCCGAGCCCAAGAAGAGCTGAACCTGATGCTGGAGGAGAAGCCGGATGAATCCTTACAGGCAGAGACCCTGGAGAATCTTGAGTTCTATGAGAGTAACATTGAAAGTTTGAACCAGCAGCTGAGAGGTAAGTGACAAGGGAATAATGTCTCCTTTTTTTTTGAGACAGGGTCTTGCTTTGTAGTTCAGGCTGGCCCTGAGCTCACTGTGTAGCCCAGGCAGACCTGGAACTCAGCAATCCCCCTGCCTCTGCCTCCCAAGTGCTGGGATTACAGGCGTGAGCCACCACACCCTGCACTGTGGTATGTGGTATTGATTGCTGGTGGGTGTGAATGACTATGCCCAGCATTGTATGGGGTTACCTGGGATCGAACTCAGGGCCTTGCGCTTGTGAGGCCGGTGCACTGGAACCACTGAGCTAAATCTCCAGCCCTGTCTCCTTGTTTTTTGACATCTGCAGTTAAGGTAACAGTCTGCTCAGAGGTGCTAGGGATTGCTGCCATCTTTGATTGACAGAGTTGACTTGCATTGTCGTTACCCTCTCTTGCTATACCCTGTGACTGTTGTATCCTCTTCACTTCATCTGCTGGTCAGATAAAGAAGGTCAAGCCTTGGAGCCATGTGTTCCCAATGAGCTGTGAACCTGTGTACCTCGCCTACTGCTATGATGTCCATGGGATGGACTGGGTATTCCCCAAATGTAACTTTTCTTAACCAGGCTCTATCAAGAACTAAAGACTTCTAGACCAAGGCTCCTGAGAAAACTACAGTTTGTATCTTTGTAGTCCAGGGACCAGATTTCAGTCATAAAAAGAGCTAACATTTCTCTACTTACTAGTAAGCTTTTGCCACCATTTGCTCAAACAAAGAACCTTCACAGATAGCTTAGTAAGATGGGGCTAATCCCTGTGGCTGCTTTTGTAGAGGAGGAAACTACTCTCACCAAGAGTCAGTTTTGAATTTGGAAGTAATACATAGTCAGTGTAGAATAGTAGAAGTCGTTTGTGACGTTCATGGGTTGGAGGATAAAAATGTCAGTCAGTGTGGGCTCCAGGGTTTCAGGTCAGTCTTTTATTCATCCTTGAATTTTTTTTTTTTTTTTTGAGACAGGGTCTCGCTTTGTAGTTCAGGCTGGCCCTGAGCTCACTATGGTGCCCAGGCAAACCACTGCGAACTCAGCAATCCTCCTGTCTCTGCCTCCCGAGTGCTGGGATTACAGGCGTGAGCCACCACGCCCGGCACTGTGGTATGTGGCATTGATGTCTGGTGGGTGTGAATCTCCACGCCCAGCATTGTATGTGGTTACCAGGGATTGAACTCAGGGCCTTGCGCTTGCGAGGCAGGCGCCAGAACCACTGAGCTAATCCTCCAGCCCCGCATCATTGAATGTTTTTAACAATGTGCTGAGGGCAGGTACATACTGATGAGCATGATACTCTTTGCTTTCAAAGAGTTTTCACCCACTAAGCAACAAGTCAAAGTCCGTATCTAAAACACAGTACCTTCACATCTTTGAGTAGGTTGACTTCCTAACTGCACAGATATTACAGAGTAGTTCTCAGGCATGCAAGTTTTCCAGTACATATAACTTTTTACATGGTCAGAACTACATACTACTGCCCTGAGAAGATTTAATATCATAGTCCTTTTCTACATCAAGGTGAGGTCCTTATTCCTGTATTTGACAAAGAGACATAATGGGTATTCATTTCTTTAATCAGCAAATGTTTCTTGTTTGTTTGTTTGTTTGTTTGAGACAAAGTCTTGCTATGTGATTTGGGTTGGCCTTGAACTTACTGTGTAGCCCAAGTTGGCCTGAACTCACAGTGATCCTTCTGTCTCAGCCTCCAGAGTGGTGGGATTACAGTCTTGTGTCCCCCACACCTGGCTAAATGTTTCTTAAATACATACACTGAGTTAATCACTGACTATGGGTTGATTATTTAAATAATACAGTGAAGGGTCATCCATATTTGTGTGTCTTTGAATCTCTAATGATCAAACTGATACGGACCTATGTAGCTCATCATGATGTCTTTCTTGCTGCTTTGAGTCACACCTACAGTGTAAATCATTGCCAGGACCTCATGTTTCTCTTCTCAGTCAGGACGGTATCTGAGTCATACACTGTAGAATGAGTCAGCCTTCCTCACACTAGGAACCTTGCTCCTACTCAGGGGCTTCACACTGAGCTGTATCCCCAGAGCTCTACAATTATAATGCTCCTGCCTCAGCCTCCCAGAGTGCTAGAATGACAGGCCAGTGCCACCACACTTAGCTGATCCCAGGTAATATCAAAATGGAGGCTGTCCAGAGACTCTCAGAGAAATATTTAATGATGACTTGCAAATCAAATCAGAATGTTTTAAAATTGATTTTTTTGCTACATTTTATGATGCAGTAGGATCACATTTAACATTGAGAACTTATACCTGTACATGACACATCTTGATTTTCATTTTGTTTTTAAGTAATACTTTTTGCAGGATATTGGGTAGACCCTAAGACTTACTAAGGAGAACCATTGGATTAACAAGTTGGAGAATTACTGAGATGGAGCAACAATATCTTTATTGTAAATGATTCACAATATTCTAGGCAGAGTATTAAAAATTTAAAATATAGGTTTTCTATGCAGAAGTAATTTGAAAGATAATAGAGTTGGCAGGGGGTGTGGGTCATTTGCTGGCGCCTGATTGACAAGCACAAGGTCGTGAGTTTGATCCCTAGTACAGAAACAAAAAAGAAAGCTAATAGAGTTAAGAAGTCACATCAGTTTGTGGTCTTTTAAGATGATAAAATATGTACAGGAAATAATCTTTTTCCTAGATTATCATTGCATAAGGGGAAAAAGCATATTTGACTTGTGTAGTATCTGCTTCAGGGTATTGGCTCAGTACAAGTTAGCTCAGTTACTACTAATGGATTTTACTCTGGTTTAAAACAGATAATATTATTATAAAATAATAATCTATGTTAATCTTCTTTTAGGATAGATGTTTTTCAATGTCTCTCAAGAAGCATAGTCTAGAACAGATAACATAGTTATGATTGACCTGTGAATCACTATTCTTAGCAGTTTTTACTGTGGTTTTGTGAGTATTTCCTTCCTTACCTCCTCCAGGCAAGGAGTAGAGAGCTGCACCAGAGCTGGATATTTTAAGTGTGAGTTTCAGGCTGCACATGACTTTGCCATACATGGTTAAAGCACTTTAGCACGTATGAGAGCTACACTCACTCCCGTACTTAAGTGTGCTGCTTGTTTCTGTTATTTAACAGATTGAGCAAACTCTAATTATCCAACCAATACCCCTGAGTTCCTACCATATTCCAAGTGTGCTGTGGAGTTAACAGTAATGATTCTTTGTCCTCATGGGAAAGGTAAAGAAGTAAGTAAAATCATAAGATATAGTACATTAGAAGACCATAGAATTTGTAGAAAAGAAATTTGGGGTCTCCTGAAAAGGGACATTTGAGTGAGATGGGCAAACCTTCTGCATTTGAAACTGAGGGAGCTGAGGTTTTCCCAGTCTCCCAGTAAGCGGTAGAGCTGGGGCTCAGATCCAGGCCTGTTTCCTCGTGTGGCCTTCCAAACCGTTACTGCATCATCACACTGTTACGTCAGTGTGTTTTGAGTACTTTTTATCCGAGATTTCATGGTATGAAGCAACAGTCAAGAAAAATCAAATGGATCTGCAAATATTTAAGGAGAGAAGATCCCAGTGGGCCTTTGCCAACTTTGAAATATGCCAAGCAGAGCATATGTTAGTACTCCCTTCTGTTGAAAATTGTCTGCTAAATTCAGTATTTCTGTGGGTGTGAAAACACAATATTGTATCTTTTGAATATTTAATTTTTCTTTGGAGATACTTTTTTTTTTTGAGACAAGGTCTCACTTTGTACTTCATGATGGCCCTGACCTTATCGTGTAGTCCAGGCAAACCTTGAACTCAGCAATCCTCCTGCCTCTGTCTCCTGAGTGCTGGTATTACAGGCATGAGCCACCACACCCAGCACTGTGGTGTGTGGTACCAATTGCTGGTGGGCAAGAGTCACCATGCCTGGCACTTTGATATGTGGTTACCAGGGATCAAACTCGGGACCTTGCTCTTGCTAGGCAAGCGCTGGAACCACTGAGCTAAATCCCTAGCCCGCGGATATACTTGTGACGTCTAGCTTATCAAGATGTTACTTGGCTTTCTGAAACATCTCCCATTCATGCTATTAGTACTCACAAGCATCTATAGCTATAGCTTCTCCAGTTTAAGTGTCCCTTCACTGATCCTTAAAGTTCATCTGAAACTGTTGTACCTCCTGAACACTTCTCATAGCCCTGTCATTTTCTTGTACAAGACCCCTCATTCTTTCTCTTCTCACCAAGGCCCAGATTTTTCTCTATTGATGAATGTGCTTTTTTCTCCATGCAGCCAGCAAAGGTACAGTGCTATTGCCACAGTGTAGAAGTAATCTTAGCTGTAGTAATGGGTCTTCTCTCCTTCCTGGCCATTAGGGTGACAGTCAGCGGGACTGGACAGGAGTCATCAGATCTCTCTGTCTGAACTCCTACTGTGTGCTAGGTCACTGGGAAGAGAGGAGAATGTGACCCAGACTGCAGCTGTGGAGGTTCTACCGTCCAGCAATGTGGACGATCAGGGAGACAGACCAGCAGAGGGTGAGCGGCCCAGTGGGACGAAGGCCAGAGGAAGACCCCCCCCTCGGCAGAAGTGACCAGGTCCCAGCCGAGAGCCCGAGTAAGGCGACATCTCAGAAACAATCTCTGCGATGGGTGACCCGGCGCAGCCCAGAGTGGCTTCACACCTGGAGGGGTCAGAGAGCAGACTGAAGAGCGAAGGAGAGGTGAAGAGGCAGAAGAGTTGAGAGTGCTCAAAAGTCTCTCATAGCATTTTGCTATAAAAGAAAGCAAAGACATTAGGTGGCTGCTGGAAGGGACATTAGATTTGGGGAGCGAGGGAAGTGGTTTGTCAGTGGGAATCGCTGCCATTTCTTCCTCAGGTTACTGAGTTACTAGAGCGGACACACTGAAGAAGCAGGAGAAAGAACTGCTGGAACAGAGTGTGCGAGGGCCCTGCAAGGGGGGGGGGCGGTAAACCCGCAGAGATATTGGCCTGGATTACAGCAGAGACAGACCCCTCTAGCCTTTGAGATAGCTTTGATAGTGAGAAGATGAAGTGGCGGGCGGGGAGATTCAGTGACTTTCACAAGATGACACAAGTAGTAAAGGCCAAAGTCAGGATTTAAGCCCAGGGCTGTTTTCGCCTGTGCTCTTGACCTCTGAGCTGGGCCGTTCTCTGACGTCTAGATGAGTCCGTTGAGTCTAGAGAGATGACATAGTTTATAACTAATAAACTTGTGGACAAAGTAATTAGGGATAAAGCATTTCACTCTGATTTCCTTAGCGTTCTTTACATTCGCAAATAAGGATTAGATAAAAATCCAACAAATTATTCCTAGATACCCCCAAAATATCTAGATAGCTAAGGGAGTCAACTGGTCAAGGCCCTCCCTCTGGCACGGTCCTCTCCTGTCAGGAATCTTCAGATAACCCTCCGTTATCTCACTGACTCACTCACAGGGATTTGGGATCCTCAGGATCTGGCTCTCTCATTACTTTTCTTCAAACTGTTCCCCATGTCTTAGTTCTCCCTATATAGAAAGTCATGGACGGTGCACGCTTGCAATCCCTGCACTCAGGAGGCAGAGGGAGGAGGATTGCTGAGTTTCAGGTTTGCCTGGGCTACATAGTGAGCTCAGGGCCAGCCTGAGCTCAAAAAAACAGAGGGGGAAAAAAAAAACCAAACAAACCCAGAGAGTCGGTAGGTAGCTCTGCTGCTCACCCTTGAAGGCACTGTGCCCACTGCCATCACTTCCCCGCAAGCCTCCATCACCACACGAGGAGTTCTGCTTTGCTGCCGTTGCCATTTCGCGCTTGTATACAGCACTTACAGATGTCATCCTGCTTCCTAGTGTGCGGCTCCTGCACTGGATAAGAAAGGACTCTCTTGTTCCTACTTTCTTTTCCCCAGTGCTCAGATGTAGTCGGTATCTGTCTAATGTTTTGTTTTGGTGCTGGAGATGGAACCCAGGGCCTCGGGCATGCTGGGCTATCTTCTCACTCCCTAATGTTTGGCTATTATAAATAGGCATTTTTGTATCAGCCTTTATGCTTTCTAGATTCCTTCTCCAGTTCGTAAAGATACTGTACAAACTGGGCAGAAAAGAGCTAGAAAATGGTCTTGATGCTTCTCTGACATGACAAATATCTTGGAAAATGTGACAGCATTTGTAACTCTGTTCTTCTGGATAGATTTTTTTTTTATTCCATAGAATTATCTGCACACAAGAGCAGAGCAAAAATAATAATTTTTCTCTCCTTCAGGGGGACAGCTGGTGTGTAGGTAGTGGGAGCTTGTGCATGAACTGATTAATCACATCCCATAGAAAGCACCCAAAGAACGGAGAGTTCTGCCTATACATAAAGGGAAGGGAGTTTCTGAAGCATTTCAGAGGTCCAAGGATTAGAAAGTAGTATTTAGAGAACAGCGAATGGGAATCTGGTTTGAGCCGCACATGCTAGGCTTTGTTTACTCTGGTGGCTTGCTAGGGACAAAAGAGGCAGACATACTGATACACGACCCTACCTGGGACTTCTAAAGGGAGCTCTTTCTCTTTCCTATTGCTTTTTCTACAAAACCTTCAGGACAACACAAACCTTTTACCTTTACATAAAGTAGCCAAGCCAGTCTGACCAGCTTAAAGGAAATACCAACAAGACTGCCAACTCCAATCACATGAAGTCTGGTTACTAATTATCTCCTGGCCTCCTGAGGGGAACTGATATAGTAGCTCACTGATTGGATCCTGCCTTTGAAATGACTCCACACTGCTTCATACTCTAACTGGAGCAACAGGAAGAATGTTTCCTCTGCTGTGGGAGACATTTTAAGCAGGACAGACTCAGCCTTAGGCAAGACTGCACCTGTCAGCATTTAGACCCAGCCCAGACCCATGGGAAAGAGAAGTACAACGCGTGTCTCTTGGGTATGAGTGGGATTCCTGAGATTAGCAAAGAAAGCAAAGTGGAAAAGAAAGGGTTTTGTGGCTCTGGCTGGGAATATGAAGACTACAGTCGTCTCCAGAACGGAAATCTTATGGCATTGGATGAACGTTATGCAGAAAATGACTTGGATTCCACCTTCCAGGCCAAGAGGAAGAATCGGCCCTACAGAAAAAGGGATTGTGGGTACTGGGATTTTGAACAGAGTGAACCAAGCTCTATGGACTATGAGGGAACAAATGAGAGTGGAAAGGGCTGCGTGTTTCAAGGAAGCGGGTATGGCTACAGGAATCCAGAAAATACAGATTATGAGAGTCTGAGGGCTGGGATGAAGAATGATTGGTTTTTAGGGTGCCCAGGTGTGAAAAATCAGGGATATGGGAAGATGCAAGGCTTTGTTGATTTTAAGGATCTGAATTATAACCCTAAGGACTTGGAAAAAACTGAGCAGAGTGGCTGTACACTTGTGGAAGATTCTTTGGGAAATCTCTATCAACCTCAAAACTGGTCTGTGGGCCTCAGGAATGTTAATAATAGTCCTGAAGATTGTAAAGAAATTAACTTGTATTATAGGGATCTTAACAATTTATATTATATTCCTGGAAGTAATGGTCGTGGTCAGTCTGTGGACTTTCCAGGTTTGAATGGTGCCCACGAAAGTAAAGAATTTGTCAAATCCTGTGAAGAAGACGGGAATGTTTATCAGAATGGTGAGATCTATCGTAAAGACAAGACTCATACTATGGATGAGAGTAATTTTGATACAGAAGATAAAGGCCATGACACTTTCTTTGCGAACTGTGAGTATAAATCTCATAATGACAGAGGAACAGATTCTCCCCCTCAGGAGGGGAACTGGAAGAATAATAGCGCTGGCATCCCCAGAATGGTGGCTCCTGGGGCAGGAGGGTTCACCCTGGACGGTCCACAGAGCTGCGGTCCCAGAGAAGAGCAAGGAGAGCGTCATCTGGGGCCTCCTCAGAGCCTTCTGTCAGAGCGGAGCGCCTGGAAGTCAGACGAAGACGGCACCGTGAGTGACCCAGACACCTGGAGCAGGAACAGTTGCCTGCGCCGCACCGCACCCTGCACCCTGAGGCGCTCCGCATTTGTGCAGCACAGGAAGAGACCCCAAGGTAGGAACTGAGGTGCCTTTCTGAGCGGATAAAGCGGGAAAATAAGGGAAAAGGGTGGCTCCACTGGGGACAAGGAACTCCAGGGTGCCTAAGGAACCTTCTGCCTTAGGTTCTTATCCAGGGGATCTCAGCGACCACTGCCTTGGAGATGTGATTCTTTTGGGAGGATTTTATGGCGAGAATACTTGTAGTGCCAGGAGGATATAAGATAGCTTTCAAAGCCAGGCGACTATTTCATGGAAGCCTACTCTTCTGGGTTTTGTCAGTTCTCCCATCTTAACATTCTTTTCATTCTTACCTTCATATTTTTGTCATGTGGGGACAGCAAGTTACGAGGGCACAAAATGAAATGTATTTTCCTGGCAGCTTTCTTTTTCTCAGTCCTTGTGCTTCTTTAGATATTAGTGGAAAAAAAGCCTTGTCCTGTAGACTCTTTGTTCCCTGACGCTCTGGAGCCTTAAGTGAATGAGAAGCACTAAAACTCTTACAGAATTCAGATTCCTTCTATTTTTCAGCATGTTTTTCTACATGTTAAGTATTCAAACCATTGCATTCCACGGAGCTTTTGTAAATTGTAAAATGGGTACATTGAAAATTTTTCACGAGGTGTAGTGGCACATGCCCGTTATCTCAGCACTTGGTAGGCTGAGGCAGGAAGATCACTGTGGTTCAAGGCCAGCCAGGACTACATAGTGAGTTAGAGTCAATCTGAGTTATATATTGAGATCCTATCTCAAAGTTTTCTTTTAAAAAAACCAACACTTTATCTTGTAGAGATTCTTTCCTGCCTTCGTGTTTTCTCCAAATCTATGAACTGTCTTCATTTTTTGTTTGAGAAAAGATCTCATTAAATTGCTAAATTGCCCAAGCAGATCTTGAACGTGCTGTCTTCCTGCAAAGTGGTGGTGGCATTCCAGGCATGAACCACCATGCCCAGCTCCACGTGTGGCTTTTATCACTCCTGGTTCCCTCTCGAGCTTTTATAATGTGTTCCTCTCATCCCAAGCAGCCTGGCTGTTTTGGGGCAGTTTGGCAGAGTACGGGTTCTGACCAGAGGATAAGTTAACGAGAGCCACAGAAGTAAGGTCTAGATCATCCCACCCTGCTCCCACCAGGTGCTTTTCTGTATAGGTCTCCTTCACAGTGGACTGGCTGAGTAATTGTACCAAACATCATCAAAGGTCCTGAAATTGCTAATGGTTTAACAGCCAATGGTCCTTCAACACAGGCATGATGTAATTTAAATTTCCAGGGCACCGTTCTGGACAAAACAGTCTCATTACCTGCAATTATAAAGATAAAAATGAAACCAAGCCTAGCTTTAGTTGAGAGGTTGAAGTATTTAGCAGTTCGTCATTTCTTCCTAGGTGAATTTGTTTTCTTTGAAATGATACAGATTGGATTACTTCTAAATTCCTTTCAGGTCAAAAGAGGAAAAGATCGGATTTCTTTTCTTCCTTGTTAGTTTTCTATCATTTCTATTTCCCCCC
>PVIC010007717.1:0-50160 GCA_004025085.1 Thryonomys swinderianus | reverse complement strand
CATTGTGGCACAGCCATTTCATAATTCCAATTAAAAGTTGAAAATACGCCGGGCATGGTGGCTCACGCCTGTAATCCCAGCACTCGGGAGGCAGAGACAGGAGGATTGCTGAGTTCGAGGCTTGCCTAGGCTACATAGTGAGCTCAGAGCCAGCCTGAACTATAAAGCAAGACCCTGTCTCAAAAAAATAAAAAACAAAAACAAAAGTTGAAAATACTATAATCTAGTTGGAACTCACAGCTGTTTTGCAGTAGATATTCACAAGAAATGTCGTGGTGTTCTTCAGTGGCAGCGGATCTGCTTTGTCTTTTCATTTCCATCACACTCAAGAAAGAATGGCTATTATCAAGAAATTGACCAACAATACATGCTGGCTTGGGTGCAGGGTAAAGAAACCCTTCTCCACTGTTGGTAGGAGTGTGCTGTTCATGAGAGAGTGGCAGTGGGAGTTCTGTAGAAACTGTTGTGGAGATTCTTCAAACACTAGGGTTAGAGGGCACATTTGATCTGCTGCCTCCCAGCTGTTATCTTCCCCAAAGAATTAAAAAGCATCATGCCACAGCAGCATATGCATACTCATATTTATAGCAGCACAGTTTACTATAGCTAAACTCTCAGAAATAGCCCAAATGCCCATTGACTGATGAATGGATGAAAACATTTTTAAAATATGTGTATATACACACACATGCACACACAGAGACACACACAATGGAGAAGTACTCAATCCTAAAGAAGGATAAACATGACACATTTCTTAGGAAATGGATGCATCTTGAGACCATATTCTTAAGTGAACTAAATTGAGCATACATTTATAAATATCTCTCTGGCCTGAGAAAATGAAAGTGTAAAGGGCCAAAATGTATAGTAGATACTGTAAAATAAATAGAAATTGTTTAAAAAAAAGAATACTAGGGATGGGGGATGTGGAAAGAAAGAAAAAGAAAAAATGGAAACAAAGCTTTTGTAAACAAGAAGGGGGAGGGTTGAACGGAAAGTAGGGGAATCAAAAGAAAACTCAAGATGTATCATGTACAGTCACAAGTAAGATGAATACAGATGTAATGAATGTGATCATTATGTATATTTGAATTGTACCAACAAAATTAACTTTTAAAAAGAAACTTAACAGAGGGGTAGTAGAACATGCACAGTGCATTAGTATTCCAGCATCATTGTATTCAGCAGGTCAGACAACAAAGAGAAAAGAGTAACTTGATGGCAGGCTAGAATAGTCACATGGCTCTCAGTAAAACAAATCACTCTTTTAAGATTGTCAAGCAAATATGATCAGTACTTGATATCTTCCCAGTATACTTCAAAATTTAACAATATTCCATGCTTTCCAGGAAATTTCATAGTCTATGGAAACTTATTTCAGAAAAAGTGAATAGCCAAAATAAAACATTTTAATTAAACCAACAGATTATTTAAATGTCTTGATTTTAAAAATCACCCTAGGCCTAGAGGCTTTATGGGTAAGTTTTACCAATCCTAAGAACATTATCATGTTCATCTCATTACATATCATCTATGGGATGCAGTGAGGGGCAGGGGCAATGCTCATGCCCAGAGCATGGGGGACCCTGAGTACAGCCCCCACCCCAGCAGTGAAATAAGAAAAAAAAACCTTTCCTTTTCATGTACACCCAAGGAATATGAAAACTCCCTCATCACATTTTAATAGTCTTACTATGAAAACTAGATAGAAATTATGTAAAGAAGTAAAATTATCAGTAAGATCACTTAACATTCCATGAAACCATAAATGAAATATTAATACACATCATTGTGTTAAACAGGGCCTGGCTAGGAAATGATTGTTCCATAAATGTTTATTGTTAACATAGAGTTGCATGTGGTAAACCTGCAAGGAGTCTGTGAAATCTGCCTTCTTTCCAGTTGAGGAGCCTGTGCAGCTGAGAATATAGCGTCCAGGCAGGAGCTACTTCTCTAGCCCTCTCTGCAGTTCAGTGTGACCCAGTGTCTTCCAGAGACAAATGGAAGCTGTGATCAGGATGAACTCTTGAGGTCCATGACCACCTTTCCCCTGGATAGAACAAGGACCCAGATGGATGGAGAAGGTGAGAACAAAGTCTCAGCAGGTGCAGTAGCAACATCAGTTTCAAAATACCAACCTCTTCAGGTGACTAAGTATAGCAAAGGTTTTTACTAATTTTGGACTTCTTTTGATAGATGAAGCTTATTTATATGGATACATATATAGGGATATAGGTATACAAAGATGTATTTCCCCCATTATTAATTTAAAATAATTTTAAATCACTAAATTTCTTCTATAAATTGTCATCTAATGCTTTCAAGCACAGATTTAACAATTTAAAATGTGTTTTCTGGTTGTTTGCAGTATATTGGATTTTTTTTTTTACTTTTAAAATTAAAATTTGGAATCTCAGTATGTAACTTGACCAATTTTATGTGTCACGTTGAACAGCACACAAGGTGTTCAGGTTAAATGTTGTGTATATCTGTGAGGTTTTTTGAATGAAATGAGTGTTTGAAGCAGTGACTCAGTAAAGCAAATTGCATTCCTGAGGTTGTGTTAGTTGACATAATCTGAACCACTGAGGGACTAAGCACAATGAGAAGTAGAGGACCAGGGATTAGCACAAGTGGTACCACCCTGCCTTACAAGCACAAGGGCCTGAGTGTGATACCCAGTACCACAAGAAAAACAAAACAAAAACAGGTACAGCAAAGAGAAATTTACTTACATTTCTTTCTGCCTGATTAAAATAGAACATCTTATTTCAGGTTATCTTCTGGATGGATTTATACCACTGGCTTTCCTTGATTCCAGCTGTCAGATTGTGGGATTTCTTAACCTTCACAGTTGTATGAGCAAACACACATACACACACACCAGCTATGCTATGTTTATTTATAAACAAAACCTGTGCATATATAGATAAAAGTAGTGAGATGGCTAGATAGATTTTTCTGTTCTGTTTCTCTATAGAAAATTAATGCCAATACTTGGGTAGATAAGTAGGTAAGCTGGGTAAGTAAGTAGTTATTAAAATGGAAAGACAATCGCTTATCAGCCTTTTGGCTAAGATCAAGTGTAAAATGGAAAGAGAAAATTCAGAAGCCTTGCCATGACTTTGTGAGGGAGTGAAGTTCTGCATTTCTTAACTGACTACTTTTTGTTTGCTCTCTTTGATTCTTTTCTTAACTACTGTAACAATGACCTTTCTTCTGGGCCTTGGTGATTTATGTCTAAGGCGGTGCACAAGGGCAAGATTCATTATAAGCAGAAGGGACGCTATTCTTCCCACAAAGAGTGGGAAAAACAGTTTTGAAGTATGAGGTGGTTTGTATAGAGTAGCAAACAGTAGACTTCTTAACCAAATCACCTGTAGGACAGTGTACATGTAGAAGCTGAGTATCTAGAAATTTATTTCTCTACGTCCATGCATATATATGCAAACCCTGACAAGCTTCTGTGTCTATTTGTCCTCAAGGAACAATACGTTCAGTTTGAAATCTGACTCCTGGATCCTAAAAATATTTCAAATACTATAGCCTGTGGAATATGTTTCTCAAAAGCACATAGAATACATATGTACATACATACACACACATATGTGTGTGTCCTAGCTCCAAAGAAATGAACCAAGGCAGTTAGTTCTTATCTAGTTCTCTTTAGTCATATGCCATTATCCACGTATGTATTTGAGTTTGGCCTCCATAATAACAGTAAAGAGTTCCAAATTTCTGTTAGAATCTTCTGAATTAGAAATTGAAAGGCACAGAGTTCTGTTTTTCTTGCTGTAAAGAATACTTTCTTCTTTATCAGACACACCAATGAGCTCTTAGGAGGCTATCTGATCTCCACTCAGCTTTGTCTGCCTCTTGTTCACAGAGGGAATTGGCAGAGAATGCTGATGACATGAACAGTGTGTTTGAGCTTACATGGAGACATTTAAGGACTGGGCTAACGCAAAACTCAACTTGAGTTTAAGTTTTCTTTGTTTTGAAACAGAAAGCTTTTAAGTCATTTTCTCATTTGTAAATGGAGGTAGTAACTTCCTTACAAGTTGCCATGGTGGATAATTAATCACAGTATTTGTTGTAGAGTAAGTAGGTGAAATAAAAAAGTTCATTTTATTTTCCATTTTCACCCCAAAATTCTCCATGATACCTGTTGTATCAATATCAATTTATATCTTCTTGTAAACCATACTAGCAAGTTTGTTTAAAAAAAATTTTATTGGTACATTTTATATATACATTATAATACATTCAGCAATGAGGATTTGTACCAGTACCTGACACATATGGTTGAGTTTGTGTCATTTTACTGCATAATGATACTTTAACAGAATTTAATAAATGGATTATCACTATAGCTTGATAGGCCTATTTATGAAGAGGATTATAGCAACTGCACTGTATTTGCTGATTTTTTTATTTTTAAACTAGAAGACTGAGGTTGTCATAATGCTGTAATTTATATTTAGTTGGACATTACTAGGAGGAATTTTGGACTTCTACCAGGTTGTGATTGCTTTGCAAAATACTTTAGTATATTTTTGCTGTGAGCCAAGCATTTTTTTTCTCAGTTGCCTTATAGTCCCTGGCCAAGTGTTCTCCCATGGGAGCTCACAACACACACTACTGACCATCAGTTTCTCATTCCAGCATAGCCTTGACTGGGCCTCCCAAGCCTTATCTTGCATCCAAATGACAGATTGGATTGACCTGAGAACTATTTGTTATTTCAAGTATGAGAAATCACAAAAGTGATGTTAGTAAGGACTAGAAGAAAGGGTTAGTAAAGTTTTATGTGCGAGGTCAGACACTACTTTAGACCTAAATTACAAGGGCAATGAAGATAACAGAAATACTTCCTGTAAAATATGTCATTCTACATCTCACTTTGCCATTTCTATCTCCAGTGAAGGAGTAAGATAGCCTTTATATTAAATTATTATTCATGTATTTTTACTGTGACAAGACAGTTTAATTTTTCATCTGTGCCACAAACAAAAATATTTGTTAACAAAGGAAAAAAGGGGAGCATACATGGTTTCTTCCCATTAATTCCTTATCTCTTTTCAAGGAAGCAGCTCACATTTCTAACAGTGTTTAGAAGTGAATGTAATAGAAGAAAGTCAAATGTGGAGAAAACAAAGAACATCAGAAAGTATACTGACTAGTACTTTAAACCTATGCATGGAAATTGTAGGGTCTGTGTCTTTCTGAAAAATTGATAATCTATCTGTTCACCCTAACTTCAAGAAAGACATGGCCCTTCAGATCCTTAGTTTTTGATGTAGTCTCACCAATATCAACTATGGCATCATTTTTTTTTCTACTAACATAGCATTTTGTGCCATGTGTTGTATTCTAAGTGAATAAGAACTTCCTTAAAAAGTCTAATCATCATTTCTGTGCAGTGTTCCCCACATTTCAGCCGCTTGCATGTCATGCTTATGATTTTCAATTAGTAGTCTCCAGTTATATGTGAATTTGTTCTCTGTGATTTCAGTAATGTATGGTCATCCCAGGTCTCAAAATATCAAACAAAAATTCCAGAGTTAAATAATTCTCAAGTTTAAATTGTGTGCTATTCTGAGTAATGTGACAAAATCTCCACATGTGCTACTCTGTTCAACTTGGACATGAATCATCCCTTTGGCTGCCATTTCTGGGCTGTGTATATTACCTGCTAGAAATTGTCGCGGTTTGATAATCCAGGAGGCTCAGCAGAAATGATCCTGTTCTGTGGTGTTGTCACAAGAATTACTGTAGTCTAACAGCAAGCACAGTGCCTATGTCATTCACCTCATTTCCTCTCTCACATAAAAATGGTATTGTTTAATGCCGGACGTGGTGGCTCACGCCTGTAATCCCAGCACTCGGGAGGCAGAGACAGGAGGATTGCTGAGTTTGCAGTGGCTTGCCTGGGCACCATAGTGAGCTCAGAGCCAGCCTGAACTACAAAGTGAGACCCTGTCTCAAAAAAAAAAAAAATGGTATTGTTTTACACCATCATGTGTGAAAATAAGATTATTTTGAAACATATTCATATACATTTTCTCATAATATTTTGTTACTTGTTTTACTTTATTGTTTCTAATGTCTCATTCTGCTTGATTAATGAATTAAATGTATAAGATTTGCATACTTAGGAAAAAATCGTAGCAGATAGAGTTTCTCACTATCTGTGGTTTCAGGCATCCACCAGGACTCAAGGAATATGTCTCCTTTACAGACAAGGGTGAACTACGTTAGGTATATAAAATTAAAATCTCATGTAGTTTGTTTAATATTTTAAAAATTCATTTTATGACAAGTAACTTTATTTAAACTTTCTTTTTAATTTCTTTCTTTTTCCTGGTACCTGAGACTTGCACTTGCCAGACAGGCTGATGCATTGCTGAGCCACATCCCTAAACGAAAACTTCACATAGAAAACACAAATTAGTATATTTTCCATATAAACTTCCATTACTACAATAACCTTATAGAATTTATGTTCTTTTATAGATGCTGAAACTCAGGTCAAAGCACTGAAATAGCTTGCTAAGTTCCAACTGCTGAGAAAAGGAAGATTTTTAAAAAATTTAATTTATCTCCTCCTCCTCCTCCACCCCTTCTCCCCTTCCAAAGCTTTGGTTCCATTTCTTCCTTGTGTTTTCACTTTTTTCTTGTCCCTTCCTTTCTCCCTCCCACCTCTCTTCTCTTCCCATTTGGACGCTTTCTTTGTGTTTCTCAATATCATTGTATATTCCAGTCCTTATTTCTGTAGTTTTCATAGGCTTGAAAGGCCACTGCTATTGTTAGATCCAGATAGCTCCCACGGGCCTAATGCACTTTCAAGCAAGGGTTTTGTTGGTGAATAAATCAGGGGCATTAAGGCCAAGTGTGATCTCAGGACGCAGAACCCAAGTGGGAGAGGCAGCAACTGGTGGGCTGTGACCGGTGGCATCTCCCTGCCTCTTTCCTGTGTTCCTGGATATCAGGAGATGAGATGAGTAGCTTTCCTCACTTCCCCTTCCACCATGCTCACAGCGTGGTAAGGATGGAGACCCCAAAATGTGAGCCCCAAATCCCTCTTGTTCTTTAAGCGGGGCTGTCAGATATTATGACTCAATGGCAAGAAAGTGACCAAGACCCCTGTAGTCTCAGTTACGAGTTTGTTATTTGTTATACATTGGTAAGCTAAAAATAAGAGACAGATAAATACAAATTTTGATAATATAAACTGATTTCATTGACAGTTTAGCTATTATTGTATTTCCTTCATTAGAAAATTAAGAGAATTGTCATAGGCATGTTGATGAACGTCTAAGCCTGTGTCAGGACTTGGGACAATCCTCTCCTCTCATACATTGCAAGAAAAACACTACATAAGAATTCTGAGAGCATAGTCAGGAGATAATCCTCATTAGCAATTTTTGTTTTAGTCCCACTATCTTATCCAGAAAAGTTGCTGCTATACCTCTATGCAAATTCGCTGTTCAGATGAAAGCTGGAGCGCTCTCTTCCTCAAGTTTTAATGATTCTCAGCCTTATGCTCTATGGCAGCTGTAAACCCAAAGGGAAGTTCTGATGCTAAAATTGAGATGCATAATAAAACCTGATTAAATTATATGGTGCCTTCTTATAATATCTTCTCATTTAAAAAGGAACTGGATTATACATTCACACTATGTCTGATTTTATTTTTAATATCTTGCTTAGTATGGATTTTTTTTCACAAGATTAGCTATTAGAAATCTTGAAAATATCCTTGATTTCCTTCTCAAGTTTTAACCCAGAAGTAGATATCTTAATCAACAGTAAGATGAGTGATGTGTTTGTCTATTTTACTTATTTTTTTGATTATTGACTAATTGAATTGTCAATTGGAAAGAACCTTTTCCCTCTATTGGAATAGGCTCTAAAAAATGCCAGTGTTCCACTATTCCTGGGAAGAATAATGAACTTGTCATCATGATAAACCCATCAAATACTGTTTATCTGAAATATGAAAGTGAGCAGGTTAATCAAAAAAACCCAGGGCTGGGCACAGTGGTGCAATACTGTAATTGTAGCTCTCTGGGAGTCTGAGGCCAGAGGATGGGACGATAAAGCCCAGTGTTAGCAAGACTTTGTTTCAAAGGAAACAAAGGAAGCCCTAGGAATGCAGCTCGGTGCAAAGGCCTTGAGTTCATTTTCCAGAATGAGGAAATACAAAACCAGAGCAAACTCACTAACTAAATAAAAAGTCCCTCAAATCTGAAAGTGCTTCATCCTGATTTATTTCTGAGTTTCTCTTTCCTGTCCCTCTGAGTCCTGCAGCCAGGTCTAAGAGCTCGTAGTAACTACCTCACCCTCACCCCCCACCCCAGCTAGGGTCAGAGTTGAATGCCACAAACAAGGGTGCCAGGAGACCCCACTCTGGTTTCCGAATAGCCCCCCAAAGTATCAAACTAGCTTGCATTTACACCACGAGTCTAGGAAAGTGTTAAGGTAGGATTATGGGAGAAACAATTTTAAAAGCACCCAAATGACTAATAGGAACTGTCAATGTTCTTTTCCAGATTTTCTTCATCAGAAACCACATTCTTTCTTCCTTTCACTGAAACTAAACGATTCTGGGCTTGCAGTTAATATCTCAGTAAATAAACAAAACCTTTTCCTAAAAATCAGAAAATTTATTTTTTTGATGGGGTCATAGTTCCCTTGGCAAACACAAATGTCTTCGTTATCCTTGCAGAGATTTCCATCTGAGCTGAGTGGTAAATCTCCTTTGGAGTCACTTTGAAATTTGTTCAATATCATTGGCGAGAGATCATCCATTAGATGTTTCTGTGAATACACATTCAATGTATTGCTATGATTTTTGAGATATAATTTTGGCTTGCTATGCACGTCTCTATTCAACTGCAAATAGCAGCAGTGAATATAAATGTAAAAATAGCTATGTATGTATTATTTTAAATGGTAATTAGAAAGCATATCACCTGTAAAGCTGATGGAAAGATTGTTAGGGTCTATTGGGCTTGAATAATCTCATTTATAAATGTTTGCAGTTAAATTTAAACTAAGAGAATAAAAGGCTGAACCCAGAAAATTCAGTTAGGAAGCTATGATGATATGAATGTTGCCACTGACGCTGGAGACGAATGTTACAATCCAATGAAGTTATCGCTCTCCTTAGGAATGGAAATAGAGAAAAATGTGCAAATGCTCTAACCTTTAAGTAAAACACTTATTTGGGGCATCGAGGAGTCACCAGCAGTGGTGAACCATAGAGAGAGGAGCTGACTCACCTTATAAACAAACAGATGTTGTTTAATCAGGGAAACTTTTTTTTTTGAGTATGCAAGGGAATGGGTATGCAGCGTGACTGTTGGCAGGGAGGGAGGGAGGGAGGACAGACGATTGATTGACATTTGTTAAGTGTTAGGCACTGGAGAAGAAGTGCCTAAGAAACTGGAGATACAGTTGTTAAGAAAAAATAACTGTCTTCTTTAGAAGACAGACATTTATAGTAGTGTGTGCACACGTGTAAGAGAGAGGGAGAGAGCAGGAAAGAGAAGGAGGGAAGAAGGGAGCAGGGGAGGGAGGATTATTCGGGATGTGCTTTAACCTCACTGGCTATCATAGCATGAGCTTTCTAAAGAAAATGTTTGAATAGACCTTTGAATGATTTTAGGGCACACTACTGATGGCCTCCTCCCAAGGGGATGAGGCTCAAAGTGCTTGGTAGTGGGAATCTGCTTGACCGTGTCGGGGATGAAGATGGAAGCCTGTAAAAGTTAAATAGGAGAAATGAGAACGAATTAAGTGATGATGGAAGGAGTTTTTAGAGGAGGACACTCTGTAGGGCCTTGTAGATCCTGGTACTGAATGTGAAGAGTATTTTAGCAAAAGGACAGTGAGCCATGGGAGTGTTCAGATCACAGAGTAATAATCAACCATTTCTATGTTTCTTGCTTCTTTTTCATTAAACAGAAGTGTTTGTAATAGCTATCCAATGCCTGCTTCGTTTATTGTTCATAAACCTGATCTCTAACATAAATAAAAAACATTAAGTGTCCATGAAGCATCTAGGGGAGAGAATTTGCTGAAAATCTAATTCTTACATGTTAGTGAAGTTTGATTTATTAGCTACACTTAGCAGAACTTAATGTCAAATATTAAGGTAACTGGAACTTAAAGCAACAGGCAGGCATTCATGATTAAACATATGATGAAGTTCGTACTCTGCTTCCCACTGGGAAATGGTCTTCGTTTTTTTTAAGAGAAATCAAATAGATAAATATTGTCATTTCAGTCCATGTCTTGGTAAAATAAACATAGTCCTTTCAACTGTGCTCATCATGAGTGTAGTGAACCAGCAGAGGGTACTGCAGGCATAAGATATTCTGTAGATTTATGTCACCCACGCACATTACATTGAGTACTTAGCGTATTTCTCTTCAGGATAATGGAATAATCTCAGTGTTATTAAAGTTAGCACACTCAGAGGAGAGTAAAAGAACTTTGTTTCTACTTTGTAATCTTTGGGCAGTTATGAATCCAGATTTTTCCCTGTCCTTACAAACCATCTTCATTAGTCAAATTTAAGCTATAATTGAATAGTAAATAATACTACATAGCTTTATGTTAAATGTTGGGATAAACAGGTTTCATGATTGTCTGATGCTACTTCTCCCAGAAGTTTTTTTCTGCATAACTCTTTCCTAATTTTCATCCTAATACACTCATGTTCTTTAGGACCTAGATTTAGATTAAAGGTCTATTGCTATAGCCACACTGGACAAAATTAATTACTAATTTTTATGTCCTCACTGCCCTCAATTCATGGAACTTACTGCATCTGACTGAACTCTTCAGTTCCCAAGACCATCATCTCCATCTCCACTTGACTGTGACATTCCCTGGGGAATGGGTACCACTTCCTCCTCGCAGTGCTCAGAACTTGGCTGCATCTGGTGTGTGATATGTAAATAATAGTTCCACAGAGGAAGGGGATGAAATATCATAAGCACATCATCCTTTTTTTCAAGGAGGTCCTATCATGTTTGGTAATAAAACTAGTAAAATTATATAGATAAAATCTCAAATCTTCTAAACATGGGAATTCAGATAACAGTGATACAAAGGTTCATGACAGAAAGCAGCTTGAGCTGAAGGCTTAATATAGGCTGAAGATGAGATGCAATGAGTATCTGTGAAACTGATTTGCCAATTGGCATCTACATGCAGTATAACTGAACTAACAGGGAGTGACTTTGCCACTAGCGAGTATAACAATTAATAGAGAAGACATTCACTTAATTTATTATTCTAATCATTGAACATGGACTCTTTTTACGTTTTTTGAGTGAAGAAATATACTGCACAAAACCCTGGGTGGATATTGCGACACATACTTGGGGTAAATCAATTAACTATTTGACATAGTAATTCTGCAGATTAATTTTCCTTAGGGAGAAGCAATAAGTCCCATGAAGAAAAAAGGTAGTTTCAAGTGGAATAAAGTAGTAAACTTCCAGTAACTTTGAGCCATCTAACCCCTTTTCTTCTTTTCGTGGTAGCAAACAATCCCAGGCAGTCTGTATGTTGTGAAGACATCAAAATTTAGGCAAAGGGCTAAAGAAATCAGTTGGTGCATGTTTATGCAATGCCTTCTAGACTGAGATTGAAATGTACACAGAAAATTTACTTTCCCTTTTAGAGAGGAAATTAAATTAATACATATGAGAGAAGAGCAGATAAGGCAGCATTTATTAGGAACCTATTTTGTATAAGGGGCCCATTAGCTGATCACTTCCTAGAAGCTAGAGATAAAATTTTCTCAGAAAAGATGACATGGGTACATCTTATAAAGAGAGATGTTAAAGTAAAGCAATCATTGTAGAAATCAATATGAAGATTTCTAAAAAAGTAGAAATTCCATTTGACTCAGAAGATAACTAAAAAGATACTTTTCTAGATGATGTATGTGTACCCATGTTTATAGTAGCACAACTCATATTAGTTAAATCTTGGAAATATCATATACATATGGCCATGAACAGATGAATGGGTCACAGACTGTGGTATTAATATGCAATAGAGTAGTACTCTGCCATAAAGAAGGATAAATTTGGGACCTTTGTAGGAAATGGACATACCTTGAGACTCTAATATTGTGAAAAACTCCAGATGCAAGCTTATTTTATGGTTTCTCTTCTATGAAAAAAAGTATATCAAGTGTTTTATATATATATATATATATATATATATATATATATATATATATATATGATAAATAATAGGAAAAAGAGAAAGAAATAAACTGTAATCCAGCCCAAATACTATAGCTTGACTCTGTAAAATTATACATGTTTTACATGTTCTTTGGAATATCAGCTTAGCTTTCAATTTATATCATGATTAACTATATCATCTTATAAATGAATCTGATGCTAGAAAAATAAGAATGTGGATGAAGGGAGGAAAGAAACAAGTAAAATGTGTTAAGTATGTGCAGTGAATGTGGTAACTATGTTCTGTGAATATGTACCAATAAAAGTCAAAAAGAAACAACCCAAAGAATGAGAAGAAATACCAGGTGCATTTGAGTCCCAAGAAAATTAGGTGTGACTAAAGTGAGTTAAATCTTTCTACAGGCATAACTTATAATGTTCAAGATAAAACTAAGCACTGAACATTCTGTGCTTGTCTGTGTGGTATCAAGGATATAACCCAGGGCCACTCTGCCACTGAGCTGTATCCACAGCCAATTTTATCTGTTTATTTTTTTATCTTGAGATGAGCTCTGGCTTAGTTCCCCAAGGAGGACCTCGACATGCACTCTTAAGTCAGCCTTCCACAGTGCTGAGACCACAGGAATGCACCATTGTATCTGGCTAAATATGCATCAAACATCTTAATCTAGATATATTGCTCCATTCTCAAAAAAATAGAACTGGTTTGCACTGGAGAATCCACCTAATTAAAAGGGTAAATTTGAAACAAATATCCTGAGGAACCATTTATGGAAGAGATAAGGAGGGAAAATCATTTTTCTCAGTATTGTTTCATAGATTTTTCTTTTCCCTTCTATGCTTTTTTTCCTCTGTGACCATTTTCCTTTCTCTAGCTTGTATTTCTGTCCTCTAAGAAAGTAATAATGAGATGAAAGTAGGCAAAAGCTGGATATTTATCTCAACTGACTACAGAACAGATTTATCACAAATTTCTTGGTTCAAAAATACCTGTTTCTTTCACATACATGTAACTCTGGTTTTGAGCCTTTTACATAACAAATTGGTAACTGAAGTAAAAAAAAATTTGACAGGCACTTTCTTTTTGCAGAGAAGTAACTTTCAATTGTAATTTTCAAGGAAAATCTAGAGCTTCTGTTTCAGTTCACTCATGAAGCAGTATGCATTCCCTGTCCACCTGTCTCTCCTCCATGAGAAGACTTAGCTGGCAATTGTGAAGCAGCTAGGAAAGATTCCATTTCCATATACATGGTGACTCCTCAGGGAGGAAGTCTCTGCTGCGATGACCTGTGAGTGGGGATTCCCGCAGTGCCCTCTCCCAGGGCAGTCGAGTTTGTACATGCTGAAGGGGTCAGGCGGAGGAGGTTTTGACGTCAATTCAGCACCTGGCCTTGTGCAGCTTGCTGGGCCCTTTTGTTTCTGGGAATAGCTCCACAGATTGGCCTTAGCTTGCCTGAAGGACTATAGAAGCTGCATTCTTTTCCTTCTCCAACAGCAGAAATGGCTGTATTTGTCATGTGTGTGAATGGAATGGTAGATTTCTCCCTTTGCGCACTCATTTAGATAGCGTTAAAGTTAGTACCACCATCTGCTCAGCAGGTGGGAATATTCTAGAACCTAGAGTATCCTCAAAGCATTCTTAAGGGCAGCTTAGACCAGGGGGCTTCACTCTGGGACACTGAAAAGATTAAATTTTAATGCCTTCCTCCTTGAAGTTGGAAGAGGCGGAGACAAAGGTAAAAAGAGTAATATTAATATTTTGTGTGACTACACATGAGAGCCACATCTCAGGGTTATAAACCTTGTCTTTAGAGTTACTTACAGAACTTTTTTTGTAAAAAATGAATTTATTGAGACCTTTTATATATATAGTATGATCACATTCAAATTGTGGGTTTGTACCAGTACATAACACACCTTGATTATCATTTTTTCTCTTTTTTCTGCCCTCCCTACAACTTCCTGCCCCCTACATGCACAAACTTTGTTTCCTTTTTTTACTATCAAGTGTTTTCTTTCCCTTCTTTCCTGGCCCCCTCCACCTTTCCCTTTGAACATTTTGTTTGTATTTCACAATACCTATCATACATTATAGAACTCATTTATACCTTCAGTTTCTCATACCAGAGAAATGATACAATATTTACACATCTGTGTCCTATTTATTTCACTTATGAGTATGTCCTCAAGGTATGTCCATTTGAGTATAAATGACTCAAATTTATCATTTTTATGGCAAAGTAATACACAATTTTATTTTTAAAAATCACCTTTATCCAGTTTCTTGGTGATGGGCATTTGGACTGTTTTAAGGTTTAGCTATCACAAACTGAGCTGCTATGAACATGAATGCACATATGTTGCTGTGCTATGAATCCTTTAGTTCTTTCATATATATATATATATCATATATATATACGATATACATATATATGATATATAAATGATATATATGATATATGTATGATACATATGATATACCATATATACATATATATACATATATATGTGTATATATGTATATATACATATATACATATATATATATGTATATATATACACATAGCAGGGAAATAGCAGGGTCAAATGAGACCTCTCATCCTGTTTTTTTGAGGAATCTCCACACTGATCTCTGCAGTGATTGTACCATCCTACATTGCTTCTAGTAGTGGAGAAGGGTTCCTTTCTCCTCCAGTCATCAGCATTTGTTGTTTGTTGATTTCATGATAGCAGCCATTTTTTGTGGAGTGAGATGGAATCTCAGTGTTGTCTTAATCTACATCTGTCAAATAACCAGCAGTGTTGAACATTTCTTCATGTGTTTCTTACCTGCCTTTACTTCTTCATCTGAAAAATGCCTTTTCATTTCAGATGCCCATTTTTGAATTGGGTCTTTAAATATGGGGTGATTGATTGGAATAAGGAAAAACTTTATGGAAAAAACCTCTGCATCATGTCTGATGGTACAAGAATCAACAACTGGTATCTCATCTTATTAAAAAGCTTCTGCATAGCAAGAGAAACCACCAGCAGAGCAAAAAGACAACTGACAAAGTGGGAAATAATTTTTATCAGCTGTTTCTCAGACAAAGGGCTATCTTCTAGAATATATAAAGAAGTTAAAAAAATCAGCCCCTTCCTAATTTAGACTGATAAGAACGTTAAGATTATATTTGGGAAGGAACAAAAGTTGGAAGCTGAGGGGCCTTGTCAAACTGTCTTGGGCAGGCCTGTCTGGTGTAGCAGTGCTTCAGATCTGGCTCTATAAGGTTCAGCATGAGACACTTAACAATTTAGTCATTCAAAAGAGATGATCGTTCTTGCTTAGGACAAGCAGTCTTGGTTTCCATCGTGAAGCAATTGCATCTCTTAAAGGGAGAATCTCAAAATTAAAAAGGGCTGTAGCTGTAACTCAGTGAAAATGCTCTGTGTTCAATCCCATGGGTCCAGTCCCATTGGGGTTAGCTGCCTTCCTCAAGTCTTGAAAATAATCCTCTGTGGCTTCAGTACTGAAGGCAATAAGAGACACGGGGTAAATTCAGGATTAGTCTACCTTGTTTTCCTAGTTTGTAGACAGACACTCCTAAAAGGTTGACATGTTTGCATACAGAGTTAAGCAGTTAAGGTAGCTAGAACTAAGATACAAAATGAAAGCAGAGATGGCTTCTAGTTACTCTAAGGATATCTACAAGCCAGAATTGTTCCAACATCATCTATTCGCACAGAAACCCTTGCGAGTCTTCTCTCTTGACTAACACTCATCCCTTCACTTCTTTCCATTCCCATGGCACGAAAGTTGGCTTCGTTATCATTTGTCATTTGAATCACTTTGCTTTTCTGATCATTCTTTTTGCCTTTAATCACACCCTGTGTATTTAGGTCTTCTCCACAGCAACCTGGCATGCTAACCATAAGCTTGGACCTTGTTCTTCACCCTCAGGACTTCCAGTGCTCCGGAGTAAGATCTGTGATTTAAATTGAAAAAGAAATAGGTCTGGGGATTTAGTTCAGGTGGTACCAAGCCAACCTTAGATTCCCAAGGGCCTGAGTTCGAATTCCGGAACTGCTGAAAAAATAAAAATAAATATAGCCCACAGGTTACCTAGTATTCTTTCAAGTGGAAACTAAGATTTGAAATACCCTTTACTTCATAACAAAGTAGATATTTTCTCCCCATTGAGCTCCGAATGTATAGATGGTTTATTCTGCTGGTCAGGATTGCATGAGTGATTTTTATTCCCCAACCCTTTTCCTCCTCCTTTTTGAACCCTTATCTCTCTAGCCATAATACTCTGCTGGTTCTTTTCTCAGTGTGTTTTACTCAGGTCTCTTTTGCTGTGTTCCTGGTGCATTGTTCTGTCCTCTTTGGCATACTACTGTTCAGTTTTTCTCCATTCTTCAAAGATTTACATTCATAGCACCTTGCAGAGGGTTTATTATTTTTCACTGTAGTCATTTGTTTAATTTTTATTTTTGCTAGTCTATGTTTGTACATAATCTTTACATTCCTGCTGTGGTGTTGGTGCAGGTACATGATACATCTTCATCCCTTTTTCATCCCCTTTCTCCCCTCTCCCTCTATTTCTTGATCACCTTCCCATTTGAGAAAGACCTATCTCCTTGCTTCATATTACCTGTCTTTTGTTTTGCTCTTTATTTATAAATTGGGTTTCTCATATCACAGGAATCATATGATATCTAAGCTGTGTGTCTGGTTTATTTCACTTAATATTGTGATCTCAAAATGTGTTGATTTTCTACAAAAGAGTCACCTTTATGACTTTCTTTATGGCAGAATAGTATGCTGTTTGTCATATGGTATTTTATTTATGCATTCATCTGTTGATGGACACAGATGACTATCAACAGTTATACATGCCATATATTATCTTCCTGAGCTTATTATTCACTTCTCTCAAACATCACTGATGTCATGGTTGTACATTGCTACTCAGTGCTGGTTTGAGGAGCTCGTGTGAGAAGAACTAATTCCAAGTTAAGGACAATTAACACATCTTTCCCAAAGCAGCTGCAGAGTACCTTACATATACTATTACATTATTTCATTACTGTGGCTTGGTGAAAAATATTTCCATGAATAGATAGTTAAGTGACAGAATTTACTAAGAAATCTGTTGAACCTTTACCAGTGAGAAATGAGGAGCAAATATTCTCTCCTCAATTGAGGAAAGAAATTATGGAAAATTCCTTGCAAAAACTGTTTATAAGAAACTTCAGAATACGCAAGCTTTTTATAAATAAATCTAAGGGAAGTCATTGATAACTTGCTGTGAATTATTGACCAAAATAAAATTGACTTTGGTGAGGATGTTATTAGAAAATTGTCATTGTATATAACAGGCCAGAGTTCTGTGCATGTCTCTACATATTCTTAGCCTGCATTGTTTTGGGAAGTTAAGACTCATTTTTTACCCTACATTGAAAGAATTAGCATAATGCAACATCTGCTGATGAGTTGTTACCTGATTTTTCTATGTTCTAACATTGAACACAGCATTGTGGTAATTACCACCTGCTTTTGTATTCTCCATTAGTAAAATACTGTTGTAGCCTTTAGTCTCATGCTTTATGAAAATGGTAATGGTATACTGCTGTGTTAAACAAACAAAATGAAGTAATTAAAAGGTAATTAATTTTCATAATCTTGACAGGATAGACATTTTCATTATATATGCTAATAGCAATTCTTTTGAGATTAACACCTTAAAATATTTCAAATTTCATTTATTTTTGGCTGACACATAAGAATAAAAATGTACACAATGTGGTAGCATGTTATATTTAAATACATGTAATTGCGTAATGTTCAAGTCAGATTAAATATACTTATTCAACTATGTTCCATTTCACTATGAAAAAAAATTGAAATTTTTAATGATTTTGTTTGCTCAAACATCCTTGTCTTGGTGTGTTTGTCTCAGTTCAGCTGAGCTGGCCATGGACAAAGCTAGAAATGTAGGTGATTTTTACCTGCTGAGATGGCTCTAGAAGGATCCACAGAGCTGCCTCTACATAGTAATCATATTAACATTCACATGATGAATGTTCAAATAATAGACATGTATTTCTAACTGGTGTTTGATTTCTGTCCTAATACTAAGTGATCCTACTTACTAGATTCAAAATTATGTGCAGGCCGGGCATGGTAGCTCATGCCTGTAATCCCAACACTCGGGAGGCAGAGACAGGAGGATTGCTGAGTTCAAGGCTTGCCTGGGCTACATAGTGAGCTCAGGGCCAGCCTGAACTACAAAGCAAGACCCTGTCTCAAAAAAAAAAAAGCAAACAACAACAACAAATTATGTGCAGAAGAAAACTTGCCATCTAAAGAACCAAGCTAGCACCACTTCCTGATGGGTTCAGATCGAAGTTGAGCTGAATCAGAATACCCAGCATGAGCAGAGTTCGCGCCCACTTCCCCTTTATTCCTGACAACTCAAAATGGTATGGTAATATCGAGCGCTGTTTCCTTCTAACTGATTTTTTCTAACTTCACTGAAAATATTTATTCTTTTATGTGACTTGTTATATTCCCATGGATATAGTAGTTTATTTTTATTTTGTATGTTCTTGCATTACACAAACTCTATCATAATAAGTTGCTTTTCTATCTGCCTTTGAAAGTGAAAAAAAGATTGGAGAGGACTCCCTAAAAGTCTGTGTTTTCATCACTCCATCCTGACCTGAGGTTATATTTTCAGACAATTACAAAATAAAATAACAGGAACATTTCAAAATAAAAATAACATTCTAATAACAGTAAAAAAATTAAAAAAGGAAGAAAGAAATTAACATTATTTTTTAAACGGTCAAGAGCATTTGGAATCTGAAGTTTTATAAATTTCTTTTATTTTGACTTTACTAAAAAAAAAAAAGTGGCTTCCTGAATTGTTGATAGTGCTTTCAGTTTTATGACAGTAAGCAACATAGCCCTTTGAAATTTAGAAATCAGCATAGCTGAGCCATATCTAATAGCATGTGGTGGTGATTTTCAATGTTCCACACCTAGAGTTCTGCTATAATGAGGAAGCGTGCAGAGGCTAGAACCCCCATTTCCCATTCTTCACTAAATCCTTCTAGAATCATGTGATTGTCTTTTGCCAAAGGAATATGAATTTTGTGATGTGTTTCACTTTTGGAATTGAACAGAGTGTTAGTTGCCAAATTGAAATATGCACTATCGATACTTTTATTTCTCATATGACTACAGGATATAAAGATGTCCAGTCTATTGGAGATAGCAGAGTCATAAGATGGAAGAAGTTTGAGCCTTGAATTACCATATGAATTAATTCTGCCTACTGGCAAGGGATATCTACACAAGAGTATATAGAAAATAAATGTATATGTATGACTGAAATGTAGTAGAATATTTGTCATAGTAACTAGAATTATTTTGTGGTCATTGTCACTACTACTGAGATCATGATAGTTTTCGTAAGATACATTTGCTTTCTTTACTTGCCGATTTTGATAGCACACTACAAATAAGTCTTCAGTCCTAGCATTAACATTATTTTAGTCACTTTTTCAATCATTTATGTAATACAAAATACTCCATAGCTTTTGACTGGTCATCCCTTTATTGCCAACATGAAGGAGAGGAGGATCTGAGCATTGGGAAGTGAGAATGAACAAGATGGTGGCGCTGGCTAAACTCCCAGACCCGGTTGTATCTAATGCCAACTCTCTAACTCTTTAGTTCTCATCTTCCTCCTTTTCCCCAGTGTCCTAGAAAGCAAGTTCCTTGCAATGAAAGCATGAAAAGCAAAGATGACTATCTCATAGCAGAGATCCAAGTCTGAGTATAAAATTGGGCTGTTCGAAGTTATGCTCCTTCAAGAAAGTCATCTCTGGAAACATATTCCAGCTAGTTTTTGAATTAGTACCATGGACCTTAGAAAACTTGTTAAAGCATAGCAAGGTTTCATAGAAAAATTTTGACTTACTAAGAGTTACATAAAACTGTATGCATGGTTTAATTAAAGGCTAAGTAAAATACAAGTGCTAAGGCGTTTGTTCCATAATATATAAATGAGCTTCAGTCAAAGCTTCTTTCATTATTTCCTATTTTTAATGACCTACATATTATAAACCAAAAATATATTTCTCTTGGAGCCCAAGCATAATGGGTAATAGTTTGACCAATTTATATGTCATTTTAATAGCTAACTTTTAATTATGATTCAAGCAGCAGTCATAAAAGATTGAATTCTAATATATAGGGCCCTTGGCTATACCATAATACAGTCCTAGAGAAAATGTCACGCTTTGTTCAGAAAACCTTGATGAATAGCATTTTATACAAATTCAATTAGAAGAAAACAAAATTGAAGCACAAAAACCTTGAATGCAAGTGATGAAAAGCATTCTCTTGTTGCACAACCCCGAGAACTAGTCTGAAGAGTAAGGGAACAAAGTTTCCCAGTTAACTGGACTCCTCATCGTACTTCACACAAAGTACCAATTTGCCAAATTTCCAGGGCACTTTATATTAACACTGCTTTAGACACAATTCTCATCAAAATCACTCACTCAGATACTAGATCTTTTATGTTCCAAAAGTATCCACGTGAGAGATTATAGGCTGCTATACTCCATTGGTGAATGTTCCCATAACTACTAAGCCACTGTCAGCACTGCATAGTGACACATCTGATTATGACTTTTTTTCTGGACTGTTTCTAAACTTGGACTTCAGATCCAGTTTGTGTCTGCCGTTGTTTTAGACTTTGGATATTGGAATGCTCTTTGCTTTCTAGGCCCTGATACCTTCAGGACGTAGCTTTTGCTCTTCCCAAAGTCCACACTGGAGGTCCCTCTTAATGCCTGGCTGATAGACCCATAATCCAGGCTCATATTTTTCAAGGAAAGAAGTTTGAGCACTTCCAAGTGATTCTTTAAGACAGAAATCAAACTCAAACTCCTGTAGATAAAAAAATGAAAAGTTGGTGGTTGTACATTTTAAGTAAGGATGGAGTGTAAAAACAAATTTTTTGTAAAGGATGGGTTGAAAAGGGGAGAGAAGATTGGAGAAAAAAAGAATCAAGACTTATTATGTACAGGTACAAATTCCCTATGATAATTGTGATCACTATATGCCTAAAGTATACCAATAAAGTTATTTTAACATAAAATTAAACACAAAAAAAGAATGACAGAGAAGTGGTGTGATTTTTAACCAAATTTATATTCAGGATCTTGTTCAGTACAGGGAGAACTCATTGGACTGGTTGACTTCAGCTATTTTCCCATCCCCCTGTAGGAAGAAGGGGAATCTGCTGAATGGTCAGGCCTGGGTACTGTTTGCATAATTAGAGCTATGCAACAAATATGGAGAATGATGTGGTTATGAAAATTAAGGTCAAGATTTTTAAAAAGTGGAAATCACGTTCAAATAAATCAAATGTTCTTTGTATGCCCACTGTGGTGAAGTTAGACACACCTAACTACTTTGTGCTCAGAGTATTTTTTTCATGCTATTCTAATTGCAAAGATTATAAACTGCAATGATTTGTAAAGTTCTGTGTCACATTCAGACTTTATCTAACTGCAGTCTCTATGGACTTATGATGATTCATCAAGATCAAAACATTTCACTGAGGGGGGATTGATGATTGTATAGCCAAACTCAAGAGAAGCATTTCCAGTTTAAACAGCCCAAATAATCACAGTATAAGTTTCACAAATTCAAACAGCCTATCCATCAATAGTGAGTTAAAGCCGAAGTCTTCCTAGGAGATTAACTACAGGAAAGGAATTGATTTTGTTGAGTTTCCCATTAACATTAATTACTGTTCTTTGATGTGCCTCAAATACTTCTTGACAAGGATGTGATCTACTCATGGCAAAAAGCCATTCATATGCATTTGTAATTAGGCTTTTCTTTGTCCTGTGTGCATATTTGCAAATGTGTCACCTTCCTCCAAAGGACAGCTGTTGAAATAATGTGACCTTATTTATATTTTCAGAAAACATTTAATAGATTTTAGATAGACTTTGAGAGAATTGTGTGATGCTTAATAGGAACACAATCAAATGAGTGGCTTGGGCCACTGCAGGATGTTAAAAGGACAAACTTTATAGGGCATGATTGAGATACATAGTGATGTCTAAATTAAAAAAAAATACTGTAAAAGACACATGAGTCCCCCACAAAACGCTCTTCCTCACGTAGACTACCAATCCCAATGATTTTTCCACTTCCTCGAACAGTTCTGAAAGTCCTGTCTTGTGCGTGTCCTAAGAAGACGTGTTCAGATATGCAATGGACCGCACTGCTGAGTGCTGTCTGGGCTCATGGAGACATTAGAGCACGTCTCATCTCCTTACTCACCAGAGTTGGCCCTGTGCACAGTCTGACTCTGCCCCAAAATCAGAATGACCATGCAAAGTGAAGGTCTTGAATTGGTTCAGGACCTCAGGCTTCCAGGGTAGCATAACTAAAGATATTCACAAAAGAGAGTTTCCATAACTGCTACCAAAAGTGGCAAGGATGATGGAATAAATGTAATCAAAGTGAGGGGAAATATTTTTTAGAAAAATTAATGCCAGTGTGTCTTTTACTGTAATAATTTGTTTCACTTAACTTTCACTATATTTTTTCCCTCACAACTAGTATAACCTTCATGAGATGAGAGGCCTTAGTTTTCTGTACAAATAAATTATATAATAAAAATAATAGTCATATTTGGAAGTTGTAGAAATTCTGTCATTTCAGGCAATAAAAAGTAAAATTTAATTTTGTCTATAATGAGAAAAAGATGACAAAATTTGTCTGGTTATATATCTAGAAGTTAAGTTAATTGAACCTATATAGATTTGATGTATACTGCTATGTTTTCTATTCATTTTGTTACCATCCAGTAGCTTTTTTGTGTAAGGAATATGGGTTCTGAAGAGAAAGCACATGATTAGAACCCGGGGTTCCTAAGGTTTTAGCAGTGTGACTTTGGAGTGATTGTTTAAAATTCTTGTTTCATTTTTAACTTCAAAGAAAAAGGACATTTTGGTAAATAAAGAAGCTGTGTGTAAAATGAGTATGAGGACTTTACCTGGGAGACATGTGTGTTTGTGTGTGTGTGCATGTGAGGATCTGTGCACGCACTTATGTGCATATTATATTTGAGTATGTTCCAAGACCAGTGGTATTTTTGGCCAAAAACCAACCCAATGCACACCTGATATGAATGTTTCCACTTTAAAAAGACCTCTTCCACTTTTTAAAACCGTGTATTTATGAAAGTAAAGAAAAACAAGATACTTCTTTCATGAATCTGTGCTGAGAGATGGAAAAAAAAGATTATACTTCCTGGAAACAGTGGTGAAACTGTGCTATTTCATGTGCTGATTATGTGTGGCCGGCCATTTTAACTAACTACAATTAATATTACTCCTCATTTAATGGCCTACTCATGTAATGACTGGACTTACCCTGAAGCAAGCTGTTCTGTTCACCCATGGCTCAGACTTAAGATGCAAGAACATGGGGGCTGGAGGTTTAGCTCAGTGGTTCTGGCCCCTGCCTAGCAAGCGCAAGGTTCCAAATTCGATTGCTGGTATCACATACCCCAGTGCCAGGGTGTAGTGGCTCACACCTGTAATCCCAGCATTTGGGAGGCAGAAGCAGGAGGATTGCTGGGTTTGAGGCTTGCCTGGGCTGCATAGTGAGCACAGGCCCAGCCTAAACTATAAAGCAAGACTGTCTCAAAAAAAAAAAAAAAAAAAAAAAAAAAAAAAAAAAAAAAAAAAAAAAAAAAAAAAAAAAAAAAAAAAAAAAAAAAAAAAAAAAAAAAAAAAAAAAAAAAAAAAAAAAAAAAAAAAAAAAAAAAAAAGCAAGACCATGAATGGCAGTGTAAGTCTTGTGTTGGCTTCTTCTGTGCTATAGTACTGTTATATTTGCTCATTGTCCAGTGTAATACGGTACTGTAGTTTTATATTTTTTATACATTAAAGGACTACATGTAAGAGTAAGGCAAAAGCCTTCATCAAGTTGGAGTTTCCTTTAACCATTTCATTGTTCTAAACATTGCAGTGCATATACTATATACTGTTCCTCATTTACTAGCCAAGTTGCAGGAACAGAACTTAATTGTTAAAGAGGAACATCTGTAAAACTCACAATTCAAGTCTTGAGTCTGAATACTCATATTTCATCTACCTGTTAGGTGTAAACTAATGTCTATTGTTTGGGCAGTGAATATTTTAAAACCTTCCTATAAAACATTTCCATGGCTACAATAATTTCTGATAATCAATCCTCAAAATGAGATGATTATAGAATTTACAAGAACTTTTAAAAAGTAGACTATTGCCTTGGCTTTTCTATTGAATTTTGTATATGTCTATTATTCATTAAATATGTACGTTTCTTACTAGCACTTCCCATGCAATTATTCAAGTGAAAATCCTAAAAATGAAAAAAATTGTTTCAACTATAGAAATATACACGGATATATATATATATATTATATATATAATATATATGTATATATGTATATATAATATATGTTATAATTCAAGTTCTATAATCACTGTGTTATAGAATGTTTTGACCTACAGATACATTATGATATATTAGGGTTTTGTGAAGCCATTTTATTAGATAATAGATGATATATTTAAGAAGATAAAATATTAAATAAAAATAATAGTCTGTCACATGGGTAGGGAATTCTGCTTAATGACATCAGTCATAATGTAAAATGGTTTTTTACAGCAGATCACACTGAAAAATATTTCAAAATAACAAGAAAAATCCAACAAAGTTGTCATCTCCCCAAGCATTAATGTAATATTTCGGGATTTTAGTTTTCAGAGGCAATTTTAAGTGTCTATTTCTAATATATGGGTGTTATGGTTATGTGTATATTATACATGTAGGCATTATAAATTGCTTATACAAACATTGGGAAAATGTTACAAATCACATGTTTTCTGAAGTTTCTACTAAAAATAGTAAATAATTAAATTTATCAAAAATTGCAAATAATACTTTATTTCTCTGTAATTATGGGTAAGGAGAAGGTCTTGGGAATGTTACTCAAGGCCATTGTACCAATCCTAGCCATTTTTACTTTTTATTTTGAGACAAGGTATCCTTAAGTCATGAAGTTATTCAAAGTGAATTCAAATGCACAGTCCTCCTTCCTTGGCCACCCAAAGTGTGTGGATTACAGGCATGTGCCACCACACCACCTTTCTGTGTAAAATTTAACTTGTGCTTTCTTATCACACCCTCCATAGTCACTTTTCTTACTATTCTTTCAAAAAATTAAAGCACTGCTGGCTGTTTCTCTGTCTCTATGTCTGTGTCTCTCTCTTCTCCTCATTTTTCTTGCAACTCTTTGGTCATCCAGGAAGTTGATGCATTCATGCCTTCCTTCCAACAGCATTAATATTTATTATCCCAAAATTGTTTTTTTTTGCCAAAAATTCATATTTTAAAGCACTAACTCCCAGTATCTCAGTGTATGACTTGGGTCTTTAGTGTGGTAATTAATACAATATATTGTCATTAAAATAGGTCCTAGTCGAAGATGAATGGAATATTTGAAAGGGAAAAAAGATACAGACATAGAAGGAAGATCATGGGAAGAAGATAATCATTTACAAACAAAAAACACAGACCTGAAAAGAAACTAATCTGCCCAACCCCTGATTGCAGAGGCTAAGACTCTGGAATTGAGAGAAAGTGAATTTCTGTTGTTTTCTCACAACCAGTCAGAGCAAATTTCTATAGTTTCCTAGTTACTTCCATCTTTCCTTTTTTCCTCCTAAGTTTTGAGCGAAGTTACAGACATGTATTAGCTGTAATTTCGAGCAATCGAAGGTGTTTCTGTGCAGTTGAATGAAGAGTCTACTAGAAAATATGGACTTGCTCTCCAAAGAAAGCAAGACTCGTAGAATCAGGACTTGGAAATAACATGAGCCAAAAAGTCGTGAGATTTAGGAAGTGAGTCTTACTGCAGAGTCACACAGTTAGTTCATGTCCCTCTTCAGGTTCACAATCCAGGAAAGTGTGTTATTTGCTATAGTTTACACAAAGCCTTGTCCCTTAAGAGTAGTCCAGGACCTTAACTGACAGTTCTATTAAGTTGCCATACCATGAAGAAAATATGATCTCCTAGATACAATCAGGGATGTGTGTGTGTGTGCACGCTTGTGCGTGCACGTGCATGTGCATACGTGCCAGAAGCAGGGCAAATTGAAGTTGGTGAAATGTGATGATGTATTACACTTTGGGGTTATTTATTTAACATAAATCATTGAAAACTTTATGGCAGATTATGTTGAATATGTCAAAATATGATTTATGATAAAAATAGTTTGATTTATTCAAAATCACTTTTTGTTTTCATAGCTTCAGGTTTTCTCTAAGCCAAATAAAATTTTTATAGAGTATGTGCAGAAAAAATAATTGCATAGAAAATTATTTTTAACACAGCTAATTTGCTCTGGAAATTCTGAACAGCCATTTTCATAATCACTTAATCCCTGAAATTCAAATAATAGGATAACAAAATAGTTTAGTAATATTATTTGTGAAAAAGGAAGATACTAGTCCCAATAGCTTTTTCCTAGTTTTCTACTTGGAGATTGTTAAGATGACAATACCATCTATTTTAATGATTTCAACTACTTTCCATGGCCCAGAAAAAATAGCATGTACATTTCCCCAAAGGCACCATAAATTGGGGAACTTTTGCTTCAACATTGGTTATTCAGTTTATTTTCAGTCTTGACCTAACAAGCAGTTATGAGACTGTTAAATGATGAATTCTGAGTTACTGTCTACCGTGTCATAATAATTGGAACACTAATGCTTAGCTGCCATTTTCTTATAGCTGGATTTTCCACTAGTCCAATTAACTGGAGAGTGGTAAAATCGAAGTAAAGAGAAGCAGTTATGAAATAGCTATTTTCTCCCAAAGCTCATAGTTTAATGAGATGGCACGTACATTAATGGATTAACTTGTATAACATGAGAAATATTTTAATGAATTAAAGATGTGTTGTTTTTAAAAAATGTGAATGTATATTGTGAAATAGAAAATATTCAAAGGCAAAAGGGTAGGGGTAAGTAATGAAGGGTAAGAAAAAAATGTGATAGTAAAAAAAGGAAAGTGTATGTGTAGAAGGGGCTGGAGAACTTGAGGCTGGTAGGGGAATGGGAAAAAATGAGAATTAAGTCATGTTATATACTGGTACAAATTATTAATGTTGAATGCGATCATGTGTATATAATATGTACCAATAAATAATTTCATTAAAATGGGAACATGAAGAAAATTCTATGAGCCATAGTTGAGAATAATCTGAAAGAAAAAAAAGGTGAGATAGGTATTAGTATGCTTTAAGTTCAAAAAATTGTTATATAAAATTAAGGTTCAAAGTTATTATTTACACTGAGTAATAAAAATCATTAACTGGTGAAAAAGTTCTTTGAATAATTCATTAGGGCATGGCTTTTGTAGGCCACTTGGAGAAAAAGTACTAAAAACTTGAGATGGTAAATGCTGGGTATTATAATAAGTTTAGTGTTTTACAAAGTAAGAATACAGGAGATTCAATTAGAAATGAATTTCAGATAAATGAATAATTTCAGATAGCTATATTCCATGTATGTAGCAATTTGGACATACACTGAAGATATTGTTCTTTTTTATTCAGTATCTAAGAGACATAAACATGCTATGTTAATTCTTATAAATAATATTGTATACTTTATTCCATATTTTATATAAATACTCTATTTCTGAGAAACTGTAGGAAAACCCACTTTTGTTTACACACTTACAAATCATTCCAACTGTGGCTTGTCATTAATGGAAATCTAAATCAATACCAAATTTTTCTATCACTATAGATTGCTTACCTTAGGAAAAAAGTCCCAGTGCTTTATATAGACTATAACTTCTAATTAGATCAATAAGGAGCAGATATAACCCTGAGATTCATCTCTGATTCCAACTAGGGTTTGAGATTTATAGTCAACACATGGAAATTCCTTTTGCTCAGCCCTTACCCTTTCCCTCTCTCTGTCCTTGTTTCTTGAATCCCTTTCCATTTGAGAATAATCCCACTTCCTATAATCTGTCTTTTATTTTGCTAATCATTCTCACTTTAGGTCAGTCGTGAGAGAAACAGTGTGGCATTTAAACTTGTGTGTCTGATTTCTTTCATTTAACATTATAATCTCAGTTGCATCCATGTACATGTTCCAACTTTCAGAAAGGACTGTCAACATTATATACTGCACACATGTACTAATAAACCAAAATAAAAAGAGTGATAATTAAAGTACTGAAATTATTGTTGTATTTAGGAGAGTTCAAGAGCATGTGATCCTAGTTATTATAAATACTATGCACCACGTGCATGATACTTTATTTAAACAAATTTTATGCTAATTTTAGCAATCATATGAATACAGGATCTCTTAGTATAATTTCCACATTTTTGATATCGAGTTGATCCTTAATGTAATTTCTCTGTTTTGGATGTACATAACAAGGTATAAACTAATAGAGTAGTAAAGCTTACTTAGATCAACTCAAAACTAAAATACCCAAGAACTATGTAAATATAATCGATTTAAAACACATTTTCACATTTGTTCCATTAGGTTCTTCACAGAGAGAGCCTATTAAAAATTATAAAGATTGTCAACATTTTTTTCAGATGACAAGATTTCTGCTCAGTATTTGTTTAGAGAACCCAACAGTTATATGTTCTATTTGTGTAAAGTAGTTGAAATCTACTTTCTTGGGCTTAATCCTCAATCAAATATGGAAGAATTTAGAGATGATTTTAAATTTTGGTGTTTTAAACAAGGTTTCATAAACCAATAATATGTAAATGATAGAAGAATGTCTTCTCTAGTATTATCATTATTATTTAATTCTCAATAACTTGGATATTTTACATACTATTTTTGATCAATACAACAATTACAATAACATACCACCAAAATCATTAGGGCAAAAAGTATACTACAATAAGAATTTAAAACTGCAACTATTTTATTTCATGAAAGTTTCAAAAGAGAAAGGGGGAAGAGGCAAACAAAATCATAACTTCTGGTAGCTTTTCTTCAACTAAAACTGATAATTCGCCATTCCATTTTTCTTTCAGAAATATATATTAATTTCTATGTCAGGTCACTCAGACTACTATAACAAAGTACCATAGACTGTGTGGCTCAGACATCAAGTATCTTCATCTTACAGTTTTAGGAGCTGTTAGTCTAGGATCAAGGTGGTGGCTCACTGGTTTGTGATGAGAATCCTCTTTATGATTTATCCATGGCTAATTGTTATAGTCAGAGTTTACAAGGAAATACATTGAGTACATGACACATAACTTACAGGCTTCTTTTATGATATTCACCCCAAAAGTTGAATTTAGAGGAGTGCAAGAGATCTGTCCACATGCTGTAGCCCTGTAGAATCCAGCTAAGAGCCTGGATTCCATAGCAATGCCCTGCAGAAGTCTAGCTGAAGGCCTGGAGCCCAAGGCAGTGTCTCATTCAAGTTCATGTTGAGGGTTGGCACTGGGAAGGCTCAAAGGCCAGTGGTAGCAGCTAGAAAGTCTGGGCCTACTAGCTGGTGAAGGATTTGTGCCACCAAGCTGAAGGATCTACACTGGAGTCAGGAAGTGACACTCAAGACAAAAACCCAAATTCCTCTCTGATGACAAGAGCCAACAAAATAAAATGTCAAGGTATAATGCAAAGTACAAAATAAGCATGAGCCCATATGATTATATAAAAATAATTGAATAAATAAGTGAAGGCGTATAGTTGAAACTCCTATGTGGAGCAATTCCAAATAATTTTGTAATTCCTGTATTCTGAAGCAAGCAACACATGACTCTCCATGTAAATATGCATGTTGACTTTCAAAGTCCATAATAGCATGGCATTGAGAGAAAAAGAATAATTTTGCTGTGGAGAAATTTGACAAAACTGTGTCTGAAACCAGCACTAGTAGATAGGTCACATTAACGTGTACCATGTGTATTATGGGATCAGAGTATTGTGGGGTCAGAGCAGCCTCACTTGTTCTCTTTTGCCTCCAAATCAGGAGCCCTCATCCAACTATGCAAAAAGTCAGAGATATCTCTGGCAAGGACACTCTGAAATCTACTTTATCAATGGCTCGCAGAACTGTCTAGATCATCAAAAACAAAGAAAGTTTGAGAAACTGTAACGGAGCAGAGAATGTGGAGGCACAAGGACTAATTGTAACAGGATATCTTGAGTAGGTCCTGGAAGAGAAAAGAGGCATTAGATACAACTTAAGAAAATAATTTGCAGTTAATAATGTGCCAATATTATTTTGAACTGTATCTACTATGCTATAATATTAATAATAAGGGAAACACTGGAGTATTAGAAATATGTACAGAAGCTTTGTAAATTTCTACAAATGTAAAAGGGTTCTTAAAGTTTATTTAAAAGAAAAGCATCCATTATCCTGTAAAATTATGTACTTGTGGCAATACATAGAAATATCAGTAAGAATAAAATATCTAATATTAATGAAAGTAAGAAGCACTTTGGAAAAGAATAAAGCAATGAACAAGTATAGAAAATTTTGGCTGAAGTGGATGTGAAGGTTTGCTTTATTACCCTCAGATCTCTGTGGGAATAGAGCCAGAGTTTCTGAGAACCTGGAAATAGTAGATCCTAATAGTGCCTGGTATAAATAAACAAAAGAAAAAGAAGAGGAAAATTAATCCTTGGAAATATTGAAGTATCTTAGTTCACATATCTGCCATAGCAAAATATTATAGACTGAGGAACTTAGAATTAACTTCCACATGTGTTGGTACTCAGGACAAAGCTTCTAGCATATAACTTTTGAAGTATAAAACAAATTTATTCTTATCTTTACCATTGTCCACAACATTTTCATCTGTATCAAAATTTTTCCTTTTTCTGATAATGTGGAAATGCACCCAACACAACTGTCAGTTGAGAATTCAGATAAAAATCTATAAAATGACCATCTTTCATTTCTACATGTGATCAATAATATCTTTGATTAATGTGCTTTACTTTGATTGCCATGATTTGAATATTAATCGTTGAGGTTACTTTTGCTTTAAAATTGTACATATATTTATAGTCCTAGCTTTTGAGTTTTTAATTGAGGGTTTATCTGTTTAATTTTGACTTCTTACACTCACTCTTCAGACAACTTTAAGATTGGCTTACTGATATTGAAAAGCAGCTTCTTCCTGTGCTTCTGATTCCATAATTGTCAGATAATAACCCCTTGAGTAGTTTTAAAAACTAAAAAGTTAAAGTTTATTGATTCAGATGGCAAATAAAACTATGTAATTCAAACATAGCTGAGATTTTTAAGTAGATTACCTATTGTAGGAGGGAATTGATTTTCTATAAAATGTCATCTTTCTGAAGATTATACTGTAAATAAATGAATCCATTTTGTGAGTTTCACCATGCTTTCAGAGAGATTCATTACTGAAGGCAACTAAACATGAATGTAAAAATGTGACATGTTAGTATGAATATTCTACTTTTGAAATTAGTAAAGTGAAAGAAAATAGCAAAACTTAGAAATGCAGGAAGTTGCAAGGAATTGATAGAAGTAGTTCTGGAATGAAAAAAAAATATATTTCCACACCTACACCCTCCCTCACATCCCTTTCTCATCAGACTTCACCTCCCAACATCCCACCCAGTCGTAAACCCATCAGTGAACTAAGCCAGTGATGTCTTACACCTATGATCCAGACTCTAGCCAAAGGCCACACCTATATATAAGCACAGAAACATTTGGGAGGACATTTAGTTACACATTCTAGCATTTACTTTCTCAATTTTGAGAGTTCTGCACAATGAAATTCATTTAATATTTACCTGTAAGCCATTCTATAATCTTATTTTTGTTATTCTGAAGATCTTTTTCAATTGAATGAAATATTATCTTTATTAGCATAAAGAAAGTTACTAATTTAATTTATAACACAAGACCATGTCTAAATAGTTGTTTTGTGTGTTGGAATTATGTATATTTTATTAAGCAGGCTTTCTTCTCATTGTAACATTACCTCTAAATATATATTGCCAAAAGTAACCTTTCCTGTTAAATTTTGAATATTTTCTTCCAGCTGAAGATTTACTATTAATAGAAAATAAAGATATTATTTTTAAAAACTGTTCACTTTTAAACATGTCCTTTATACTTATTTTTTTACTACAGGAAAAAGCAAAATATTTTATTCGTTTCACAGTCATGAGGCATAGCTATTATTATAGTTTATGATGTCAGTATTCAGAAGACTTCCAATGTCTCGAAAAAAACATTGGCCATGTCTGTTTCTTGCACACATGTACACACAAATATTAAGCAAAGCCCTACGTATAATATTAGCTAGAAGAAGTTTGGCTTGTCAGAAATCCATAGTAACAAACAGTGAGCATTTAGATGATGCCAAGCTCAGGAAATATTGACTGTTTGAAATTACTCCAAAGTCTCCTAATAAAACCTTAGGCTGAATAAATAGAGCAAAGATGAGGGTTATCCCATGGTGCCTGCTATCGATCAGGCTGCCTCTGGGCACAGTGCTTCATGCTTGAGGGCTCTTTGCAGAGGATGGAGTTTAACTCAGCTGCCCAGAAAATTGCAGATATTCTAACAGTCCTTTTAAAGATAGGGGTGTTTACTGGCTAAAAGGGCCCTTCAAATAAATACAGTGTATAAGAATTAGATAATTATGTACACTAAAATGATAGAAGAAATGTGGTATGAGCTAAAACAGTCTTAAAATAGCTTAGTTTACTGTAAAAATTAATGAGCTCTTTCTCTTTAAGCAGAATTATTGCTATAATATGTAGAGATTATTGTTATACTGTTCAACTTCATAGCAACTAGAAACTTCAAAGTTTTTGTATAGGCTTCCTCCACATGATTGCTTTTGATTACCCTGGCTTTGATGCTCTCTGATAGCTGAGCCTGATGTTTTCTGTCATTTTGGTAGATCATGTAGCAGGTTGAAATTGGGGCTTATTTAGTTAAAAATACACAATGTATGAATCCTGAAACTAGATTATAAAACCAGTGATAGTTCTAATGGCCTCAACAGTGAAGTTAAATTTTGATTTCCTAATTAAAATGAGGGGCTGTGATGCATCTACTTCCAATTTTCTAGCCTGCAATGGAAGGAATGGAAGGAAAATGATCATTGTACACTGGCCTTTTACTGTTATATGTTTTGGATCAAACCATTTCTTTTCATTTGAAACACTACCTCCCATTGTCATATGCAACCATCACTAATTCTGAATTTTGCTGTACATGTAATTCACCCCCAAATGTCTAATCTTCATTGTGTCATTATTGTCAATCCTGAGCTACATGTTGCACTCAGTAGAAAATATGACAGTAATCAGAACATCACTTTTGACATAGAACTAAGTTAAGTGATGACTGTAGTATTAGGCACAGGGGATATCTAGGAAGAGAGGGTCATTTCACATTCTCAACAAATGGTGCCATTTAAAAATGTCTTAATGTAAGTGAACACAGTACTTTGAAAGCTGTTGCTACACATAAACCTGTGTGTTCTTCATCAAGAAGATAAAAAGCTTAAAGTTAGCTATAGGAATAAAGGAAGCTCTTTGCATTGTTTTATTATCAATCCCACTGCTGTAATCTGTAGTTCTCAAGCTTCTGTATATTAGATGAATGACCCACAATAATTATAAAATAAAATAATAACTCTAAATCAAGACAATCACAAAAAGTGGAAGGGGAATTGAATAAATATATGCAAGGAAAATGTTGAGAGAAGCAATTCTAAAATTGGAAATGTGAAAATTACTTCCTTTGGGAAAACTGCTTCACACCTTTTATAAAGTAAAAATAATTCTTCACTTCTTAAATCCTAAAACTTCTCTTTTTAGCTGACAGATAAAAGTGAAGCATACTATTTCCAGTCTGTAACCCCAGCAGCATAAACTTAATGCATCTCATCCCTGTTGGTGTGATACCTTTTTCCCTTCTCTGAGGCAAACTGAAAGTCTAGGTGTTAATAGGTCATTGAAACCTTGCATGCAGTTGGGTATTGGTATGAGCTGTTCAGTAAGTAAATAGCTGCTATGTTTCATTGACTCTTAGGGGTAAAACACTTCCCAGGTAGAAATGGCCATATGTGTAATTGGCATCATGGATATAAAGCCCTAACATGAAAAATGGAATTAATGGCCTAAATGAAAGAAAAGTCTTTTCTCTGATTCAGTAGGGAAAAAACCGACTGAAATCTCTATCTTTGCATGTTATATGACTATGTGCCCCTAGTTCAGTCATTCCATTCTGTTAATATAAAAATGCAACAATGTTAATATAAGAAGGAAGTGAATATAGTAGAAATAAAAACATAGGTCCAATATTCTGTGGCCTCTGCAGTGAAGAGGTATAGTCTTTTGGCCTGTTTCTGAACCCAGCTTGGTCTTGTGCTTTACTTTCACCAATAACATGTGACAGCATAGCATGTTCTAGGTTCCAGAGTCTAGCTTTCGAGATTCTTTGCAACATCCATGCATAAGTGTTCCCTAGACCCCCATAGAAGAAAGCTGGCAAGAGCACTGAGGTTGGCAGGTGTTGAAGAGGTGGGGGTTGTCATAGTCATCAACTAGCACTTAGGTCAGGCCAGTCATTGATGCTATATTGGATATTCTAGCCCAGGCAGATCTTCTGGTTTATATAGTCTCATTTACCATACAGCTCACAAAATAATGTAAAATGAGAGTTGATTTTTAGGCCAAAATATTGTTATGTAGCAATAGATAAGTGAAACAAATGGGTCCTGAGGTTGTTAAGAGTTATCGTTCTATTCATGATATATTTGTCTGAAATTCTAGCAGTGTGAGAGGGTGAGGCAGGAGGTTCCTAAGTTTGAGCCCAACGTGGTGGTTTATCAATTTAGCCCCATTCTCTGAAGAAAAGATTAAATTGAAAGAAAGAGCTCGAGGTGTTTCTCAGTCCAAAGACCTTGTATTCAAGTCCCAGTAGAATCATCCAAATGAGGGGTCATTTTTCAGGGGTCCTTGAAGAGGCTTACTAGATAATTGTAGCAATATCAGCAATAATTTCTTATTTTTAGTAATCATGATGTACATGCTCAAGACTAGATATATGCTATGTATACCTGCCAAAATGTACAACTTAATGATAACAGAAATTTCTGTTTCATTTATCATTTTCATTCTACAAGATACAGTTTCATAAATAGAATTACTTTGATATTATTACAGTAAAGCATTTTGAGATTCAATTTTAAATATTTTATCACATGTATAGAATAATCCAACCACTCACACCATGAGAATACAGAACAGTTTCATTTCCCCAAAAGGCAGCTTTAGGCTAATCTATTATAAATCTGTTCCTATCTGCTAGAAATGACCAATTTTCAATCATGATAATTTTGTACTTTCAAGAATATGTTTTAGGTAGACTCACCCAAGGTACATTTTAACATTGATTTCTTCTACATTGTGCATAATGCATTTGAGTTAAGTGTCATCCAAGTTTCTCTGTCAACAGCTTTTGAGTGGTAATATCCCTTTATTGGACATAATGCTGGGATTTCTGTACCTTTTCATTTTGTTCATGGTGTTAGTCTTATTCTAATTTTATGAGTATTTAAAAGCAGCTACAAACCTTTGCATACAGAATATTGAGTGAAGACGAGTTTCTCTCTGGTAAATGCCAAGGAGTGAGTTTACTAGGTGCATTAGAACCGTGCTAATTATTCTTCAGCTGGTCTATGTCCATACCACCTGGAATGCGGCTGATCGTGTCTTTTCTTCAGATTGAATGCATTGCTTTATGTTCACAAGAGCAATGTTCCCATTACTGTGCATCTTTGACACAGTTTGGTATGGTTAATATTATTTTAGTTCCGCCATTTTGGTCAGTATTTAAGAACATCTAGTCAGGGTTTTACTTTGTATTCCTCTCATGACTAATGAGAATTAGTTTGTTATGCTCATTTGTCTTATGCTCAATTTCTTGGCTAACAGCTGTATTGCAGATTTTGGTTATTTTTTTGTTGTTTCTCTCATATGAGAGGAAGTATAGTAAAATGATCATAGAGAACACTATCAAAATAGCCTGACAGCTCACTGTCAGAATGGTCGCCATAACCCTTGCATCTAATATTCACGCCCTGTTTGTTGCCTCTCGCACTGTAAAGTCCACATTATTTTGTGGCCTCATAGCATATTTTATGTGACTTATAAAAGTTGGTTGTAAAAAATACGGAAATAAGTTCAGCCATGTTTTAGTCAGTAACCTGTCTTCTAATACTAAATATTGTAGGCTTTGTGGTTCATGCCTAAGTGCTATAGCATTATTTTAGAGGTTATGAGAGTTTTATTGGAAATAGGAAGAACAGTTCCTGAATTTCCAGGAGAGGCCCTCAGTGTGTGGTCCCCTGTAGCATACAATTTTGAAGGTAGAAGTAAGTTTTAGCTTGTTTGCAATAGAAAAGCAGTCCCTAAATCGACGTTTGCCTGTGACCTGACCACTGATCTTGTTGAATAACCAATATGCCCTTGAAAATAAATGTGTGTTCTCCTATTGCTGGTTGCTATAGTCCAGAAATGTCAGCTATATCCAATCTGTTGTATTTTTTCCCAGTTCTTTTATATTCTTGCTGATATATGTTTCTCTCTATTGGAAAGCAGAATTAGAAAAGTCTGTTTAAGTGCTTGATTTGTTCTTTCTGCTTCAAGCGTTAGTTAAATGTTCTTGGATGTCCTGTGCTCTCTGCAATAGAGACCATGGAGTATATTGAAAATTATCTAGGAGATGTGTCAACCTCTAAATGATGGTCAGTGGTTCCTTAGTCCTACTGTGCCACAGACCCAGGATCTTCCAAAAGACTTATTAATTACTCTCAGGATGCTACTTCAGCATTGACTTACTCTGCTTGTGTTATCTGAGGATTTTCCTGATTTAAACCCTACAGGATTTGGGCACAGTGATAACAATGAGACCTGGCGTACCCTCCTCCCGTGCCAGGCAATCGTGTGTAACACAGACACCACTGCAGTGTTTTGTCTCTGCATTGTGTCCCAGAGTGGGGCTAAGGGAAGGCACTTCATGTGTGGTATGAGAGTGGTAAACAGGGCAAAGTGCAAAAATTGCTCTTCATTCAAAGAAAACACTTCTTAATAAAGCAGACAGAGACCCAGTGGCTCTGGCGAGGAACAGAGGTGTGACCTTCACGATTTGCTAGGCAGTCTGCCGTGTGTCCTGACATGTTCTGGAGCGACACCCTGGAGAACTGTGTGCCCTAAACTCCTCCTGCTGAAGTCGCTGATATTGGAAGCTTCCACAATGAGCTTTCTCCTGAGTGGCCGCCCCATTAATTTTTGCTGATTAATTAGCATGCAACTTACTTTCCAACTTGCCAAACCTAATCTCACTTATTGCCTTATATTGTTTGATTCCTCCCCGATCCTCTAGAGTTTTAGCACCCCACCAGTTCCAGCATTACTTGACAGTTGTATTTCTCCCTAACACTTGCTTGTTTTGGGAAGCTGATGGTTTGAAATGAAAGGTGATCTTATAGGGAAAGACAACCTTCTTTACAGTCTCAGCAGCACCTCCAGTCAGCACAAGTTCTGATTCAAGGTGACGGCTTTTGTTCACATTTCTTAACAGTCTGTTTCAGGAACCACCAGAACATTCATTTCATCTTTCATGTTAATTCAAAATCCCCAAAGCTTCACAGGACTACTGAGACCTACTAATTAGATTCATTAAATAGTACTCAAAATAAAAAATGTCTTTTATTGTGTCTTTTTCCCCAAGACTCCTTCTCTATAATGCTTTATTAAAGAATATGCTGTGTTTAAGGCTCTTCTTGCCAAAACATTAGCTCACACTGTTGCTTCACTAGAACTTTTGTCAGTACACCTTGATTAGTGTCAGTTTTCCCCAACTGCATCAAGTGTTCTAGGGTTCAGGATGCTCTGAAGAAGTAAAACATATAACCAGTACACTGTCTAATTTTGGACTGGTAAATATGCTAGAAAAAAGAGCATAGAAAAGTGTAAGACTTTTTAAATTATTTTTAGCAAGAAGAAATAATTCTCATTGTATTAGCATCTCAAAAGTTCACATAAAATAAAATTCAATTTTTTATTTGTTCACTTCTGAGTTTTAATAGTACAGTGGGTTTAGCACACCCATAAATTTAACAGTGTGCTCAGTATAACAGAATAATTCTAATAGCCCAAAGAATTCTTTTTGCTGTTTTTCATGATTAAAACCCTCTATCACCCAACCCAAGAAACCAATGACCTGCTTTTTATTTGGATCATTTTACTTTGCCATACATATAAAAAGCATAATATTATCCAGAATGCAAACACATACACACACACATAGATATAGGTATATGAAATAATTTTGCTAATGACTTTTGAGACTGGCTTTCTTCACTTAGTGTATGACTTTGTAATTCACTTGTGATATTGTTTATTTCATTTGTTCATTTATATCATCACCAAATAGTATTCCATTTTATGTTTTTTACAGAATTTACTAATTTTGTCATTAAAAATCACTTGTGCTGTTTTTTGTTTGCTTGTTTTTTTCTTTTTTGAGGCAGGTTCTCGCTTTGTAGTTCAGGCTGGCCCTGAGCTCACTGTGTAGCCCAAGCAAGCCTCAAACTCAGCAATCCTCCTGTCTCTGCCTCCTGAGTGCTGGGATTACAGGCATGAACCCCACGCCCAGCACTGTGGTATGTGGTATTGGTTGCGGGTGGGCGTGAGTCACCACGCTCAGCATTGTTTGTGGTTACTGGGATCGAACTCAGGACTTTGCACTTGCCAGGCAGGTGCCAGAACCACTGAGCTAAATCTCCGGCCCCTGTGCTGTGTTGTTTTTGTTGACTGTATTTAGCATATTGTAAATACTCATATACTAGTTTTGTGAAATTGACAGGTCACAAAGTAAATCCAGATCTAAATTTTGTTGGTATTGACTGGACTTCCAATTTTGAATCTTGTACATGAGGAATTTCAGAGTTTCTCTTTTTCCCTATCTTGTGAAAACTGAACAGATTGAGAAATAAAAAATTCTTCTTAGATCTGTGATAGTAATTAGATCACAGGGCAAACTGCTTCCAAATTTAAAAGAGATCGGCCAGTATGTACAGAGGATCACAAATCAGTCTAGCAGAAATCCCTGGGCAGTAACCAGTGCCAGGATAGAAAAGACCTAAACCATGACCAAATTGCTCGAGGTTAAGTGTGGACAGTCCCAGGGCTAGACACTGCATGGGACATACTTATGTTCCACCATCACCACTTCTCTTCTGTGCGTTTGCCAGACTTCTAGGTTCTTCAGGGGACATGCTTCTGGTCAACAAAAAAGAAAAGGATCTAAATACAGCAGTCCTGTGTTTTTGTTTTTGTTTTTGTTTTACCAGACCCACCCTGAGGGGAAAACTAGCAAGCCACAGCCTCACTTGGTCAGATAGAATCAAAGCCCAATTGACATGGGTTAGTTAAAGAACTAACTTCAGCCCCTCTTTCAGAAAAGTGTTGGTTCTGTCCTCAGTCTGGAGACTGAAAAAGGCATCATCACAGCACTGTAGTGTTTCTGTCCACCTCTCACCTTGCTGCTGCATTACATGGTACCATCACATTACCGGAACTGTACACTTCAGTCCTTCTGCGCTCGTTACACTGTGCCTCCTTTCAAAAAGCAACAAAAAATGGCAAGGCATACTCTATGGCAAGAAACATAGCTTGAGCTTCAAAATAAGGGTCAGCTATGATATATGTTGGGATTACCATCATAGAGGTTTAAAATGAACTGTGTTTTATATGTACGGGCTTCAGTGGGAAAGTACACCACACTCACAAGTACCGGCATAATGCAAAAAGAGATGAAAATCTGAAGAAATTATACAGATTGAAAATAATAAAACCTAACAGAAGTAAAAAAAAATCCCTTTGGTTGTCTCACTAATAGACTGGACACACAAAAGAATCTCTGAGCTTGAGGATGTAGCAATAGAAAATAAAAAATTGAAAAGCAAAGAGAAAAACAGGCTAGAAAAATCACAGCGTGACATCCCTAGATGTCTACAGAGGTAAAAACCTGTAATAGAAATGTAAAAGAAGAGAGGGAGAAGAAACAGTAGTTGAAGCAAACTGACAGAATTTCAAAGATCTGACAGTCTCAGAGAACACCAAACAAGTTATTATTTGCAAATCTACTGCTATGATAGACTATGTATTTATATTTTATTGATTTTTCTAGTATTTTTAGATTGCATTTAAGAGCTTCACATTATCATGATGCTGTATTCTTTTTATTTTTTACTTTTTTATTCAATTTGTAAACATTTTGTTGTGGGTTTTAACAACTAATCTACATTTATGATTACTATTATTCTTTAGATTTATTTTTTATACTCTTTTCCTGATTTCAGTATTAAGAAAATCTTGGCATGATAAAATGAATGGGATAAGTACTATTTTTTCTTGTTTCTGGAAGAGATAGAAAATGTTATTTCTTTTTTTCAACATATGTTAGAATTTATGAGGGAAACCAACTAGATTTGACACTTTCATAAAAGTTAACCATAAATTTAATCCCTTCTTTAGACATTAGACTATTAGTATTATCTGTGTTATTAAGAAAGTTACTCTAGTTCATGTCTTTCAGGAAAATATTTAATTTTCTGATACTAAAACTAGTAATTTTCAGACTTCCATTCATTTTCTTAGACTGGTATGAGTTCAATTTCATTAATGTTACAAGGAATTAATTTGACTGTACTGATTTTTTTCTGTTGCTTTCCTATTTTAAATTTCTTTAATAGCCAATCATACCATAGCCTTTTTTCTGCATGCTGTGGATTCATATTGTTCTTCTTTTGCTAGATCCTTAAGGGGGAAGCCTAAATAAGTAGTTTTGAAATTGTATTTTTTTCCAGTGTATGAATTTAATGCTGCACATTTCCTTACTCCTTTCTTTGGCTTATCATCCAAATTTTGACTTCAATTTGGACTTTGTAGCCTTCAGAATCATGAACCAAATGAATTTTAGTTCATTGTAAGGTACCCAGCCTGTGTTATTCTTTTATAGCAGCAAAAATCTAACTGACCCATTTATGAACAATAAAAATGCATTTCTCACAGTGCTGAGACTGAGAAGTCTGGTGGCAAGGCCCTCTGATGAAGCCTTCTTTTCTTAGTGTCTTCTTATGTCCTCACATGGTAGAGGAGATAAGAGGTCCCTCAGACCTTTTTTGTTTGTTTTAATAACATCATTCATCCCATTCATGAATAGTTTTTCTTCAACGAATCACATTTCAGAGACCTTACTGCTTTACGAATAAGTTTTATTGTATGAATTTGGGGGAATAAGTCTTTTAGACCAAAGTACTGAGTGTCCATGCACAAGGAAGTCTTTGGATGTTCTTTTGTTATTTTTATAGAATCAATAATTGGAGTGTTTTTGATGAAGGGCTTATTATGTAGCATTCTTTTTCATCCCTACTAGTGGTCTTTTGCCTAGACTTTTCAGGTTTTCTCTAGTCAGTGTATTTTATTCATTTGTTTACTTTTAATTACAAATATTCAAAATATTTCATAATCATTATGCATTTTCGTGTCATTTTGTTCAGTCCTATCAGCCCTGTGTTTAAGGTGGTGCTCTTATAGCACTACTTTAATACAATACTACTATGTTTGTATTTGGATCATACCTTTTTATTTAGTTTGTTAGTTTCTTCTGTTTCTCTTTGTCCTTTATGAATTATTTTAATAATTTTAGCTTTCCATTTTGTTATGTATTTTTTCTATATTTTTCCATTTGTTTTAGTGGTTAATATGAGGTTTCCAATATCCACATGGCAGGTTTCAACCTATTCTATATTTTGCCTCTGAAAAGTAGGGTCCTGACAACCTTTTAAGTCCTTTTCTTCTCCCGTTTGTTATAATCGCTGAGTGCAGTGTACCTGGATAAACTGAAAATCACCAAGTTATTGTAACTGTGATACATACTTCTAAGAGCTTGAGAGAAATAGTCTATTACATTTACCCATAGATTCACTAGTTTTGTTGCCCCTCCCTCATTCTGGACTATTCATGTTTTCTTCTGGCATTATTTCCATGTTACCTGAAAAATTGTCTTTAACACTATTTTTAGACTGGACATATTAGATGGTCTTATTTTTCCTTCATCTAAAGGATATATTTACTGTATAAAGAATGCTTGGTTGACAATTGTTTGGGGTCAACACTTAAAAAATGTATTATTTTTGCTGGGTGTGGTGGCTCACACCTGTAATCCCAGCACTCGAAAGGCAGAAGCAAAAGGACTGCTGAGTTTGAGGCTGCCTGGGTACATAGTGAGCTCAGGGCCAGCCTGAACTACAAAGCAAAGACCCTGTCCCCCCCAAATGTATTATTCTTCTCTATCCATGGTGAGCAATGAGAGGGCCGGGGATTTTACTCAAGTGGTACTATGCCTACCTTGGTTAGCAATGAGAAATCCCCAGTGATTAATATTAATTTTCCCCATATATGTCACCTCTCACTTATTTCTACCTTAAAGATTTGTTTTGCCTTTTACTTTTTTTGGTTTAACCAGCTTGATCAAGATAATGTAAGAGTGTATTTTCCTGTGATCTAATAGAGCTTCCTAAAGCTTTTTAACAGATCTCCTTAAATGTGCAGATTTTTGTCTTTTGCCAGGAATATTATTTCTTCCTTTTTAGGGAATAGGACACGAAACTACTATTGCTGCAAGACTACAATGATACTGATAAAGAATATTTTGGATATTATTCTGTAAGTCTCTGTCACTGTTATGTTGAATATTCCCTGATATGATTTTTTTCTTTTAATTTATTTACATTTAAATTCACTAAATCTTTATAATTTTCATTCTGATATTCAGTCCATCTGGTTAGTTTTATATTCTGGTTATTGTATGCTTCAGTTTTAAATTTTTCACTTTTAAATAACTTTTTTCTCATGAAAAATTCAGTCTTTCCATTTGTTTCAAGAGTTCTTATCTTTATTTAATGAAGCTTGATTATGATACCTACATGAAAATTTGTACCTAATCATTCTAACAAATTGGTCATTGTGTGCTTGACATCTTTTTTTTCCCTCACATTGTTGAAGTTTTTGTGTTTCTTTGTATGCTTGGTAACTTTTGTATTGTATCTAGGACATTTGAAATATTATATTTATATCTGAAAACCTTGTTAAAGTCTTTGGAGAGCTTTTTAAAAATAATCATTATTCATTAGTTTAGTCTTCAAATCCTGTTCTGATTTATGTGACATTATGCTCTAATGTCAGTTTAGTTTTTTAAAAACTGCCTTGCTACTTGGATTCACCTGTTTTTGGACTCCAGAAACCGTTTTGGACTTGAAAATAGATTCTTCCCTTCAGTCAGTTATCCAACCCAAGTCTTTGGTGTTCAGTTATTGTATTTTCATAGATACACTTTAAAATTTATGCATAACTCTCCTTCTTGACCCTCTGATCAAGCCCTTCTACGTAATATCCCTAAATTCACTGCATCTTGGAGTCATTTTGTTCACCTCATCTTGTTCTCTAGCCAAAAATCCAAGATTTTAAAATCTCCATATGTTGCACATGTCCTGAAAATATATTCTCCTCCAGGGAAAAATCAGTAAACTTTACAGCTGCTACCAATTCAGCACCACAGGACTGAAACTTGGTGTTAGCTTTTTGGCCTAGGCAGACCCGAGAGAGAGAAATAAAACTGATGACATCCACCACTCTTTCTGTTTCAAGCATCCTTTTTCAGAGTCCTATGTCATCAAGTTTTGAATGATGATACCTTCATGTATTTACAGATTTAGGCTCCTGTGGATGTAAAGAAGGGTGAGGGGATGGGGCCAAGGTGGCAAAGAACAGTGGGCACTGTGACAGTGTTTGAGTTTTCATCTTTCCCCTGATTATCTGCTCTCTTGTTTTCCAGCATCTCAAGTAGAGGTTTTCTTCGTGCTATCCAGAGATTTTAGTTCTAATAAATGGGAGATAGAGCATTTTAACTATTTAACTTAATTATTAACTATTCTACTTAACTATTGCGCTCTACCTTTATTAACTTAACTATTCCAGAATCCTAATGTGTTGATATCTGAAGATATACTCTCTTTTAATTTTTTTAGAAACTTTGAAAGTAACATCTCAACTAGTTAACCATAAAGAGTGCTTGCCTCTGTTACCACATCTTTATGAAGAAATGTTTAATCCACTGATATCAGTGGATTGATATATTTCTAGTAATATTTTATATTTATTCTCAATATGTATAGTAATCACCAGCGTCAGTTGCAAATCTAAAATTAACTGGATTTAAGCTATGTCCTTTTGTCTCACCACTTGCATAACCTTGACTCCCCAAATAAATTAAGTCCTCAACATAATATGAAAATGAACTGGACAATTCTATGTCCAGTTCTGAAGGGCGCCCCTAGTTCCATTGTTTTCCAAGCAAGAAGTCATATTCCTATCAAAGAAACCCCTGGAGCCTGCTCTTACTCATTCCTTGGGTCTTCCAGGTGCCAGTAGGTGTTAGACTCCCAGTTCCCAGCACAGAAGACCTCCCCTCGCATTGTTACATCTGAGGAACTGCAGGAGGCAGCTTTCAATCTAGAATTTTATGAAGGAGACAGCGGTTGTGAATGACTATGTAGCAGATGCATTTGTATATGCGGCTTAATACACAGAACATTTCGGTATGTTCTTTCAAGGGTGAAAAAATGAAGTAAAAGGTCAAAAAAATCTAACAGTTACTAAACTACTCCTCTAAAATTATCAGCCCAGTTTGTTCTTCATAAGCTTCCAGATGCTTTAATTGAAAAATCTTACAAAAAAGTGTTTCCACATGGCTTTTCTTCTGTAAAGTGAGTAAAAAACTGAAAGCTTCAGTTATTAATTAGGCTATGTGAATGTTCAATTTTCACATACAAAGTTTACTTAAAATAGTCTCCAAGGATAATCTAAAACACTTTGTTCTTTAGCTGGAAGCGAGGGTGATAGTGTTTTCAAAGTTCTTCATATATTTCCTCTTTATGATACAAAAATGACATATTTTGACATTTACATGTTTAACTCATTGTGCTGTCATTCCTGACAATTGTACATTTATTGAATTTTACTACATGTTCAAAACTGAACTATATGCTATGCATACATACATTATTTTACTTATTTCTTATGATAACTACTTTAAGTAGATGTTATTACTTTATGAAATGTGGAATTTAGTTAAACAAATCAAAGCTCTATGTATAGATGTTCTCTATAAAGTAAAATAAGCATTGTACATATAATATAGACTCCCAGTACCATATTTTTAGCCATCAAAACACCGATGCAAAGAAGTAAATGACTAATAAATTTCACTATTGTCCTAACAGTAAAGTACCTTTGAACTCAAACAGGTTCTTGATGCTAAAGGCCTAGGAGAGCTTTTCAGTTATGAGAAATTCAAGCAGATTGATAGATGATTTGCAGTTAGTGCTTTCAATAGCATTTACACCATAAAAATTACAGGCAGTTACTAATTCTACCTACTAATAAGTCTCATCTTGGTACCGGTGTCAAAAGCCTATAACTGGTACACTTTTTCATGGAATCTGCCTCCAATTAGCATGTTTATTTATATGAATGTTAGTAAGTCATACATAGGAAGTGATTGAGCTCTTGCATATGTAGTATATGGTTTATTGAAGTGTATATGATGATTTACCAATGTGCTTAGTAAATTTAATTTAGTACTATATACTGCCAGTATTTAAAAATGTAAAGTGAAAGAGAGAGTAAAGAGATTAGAGAATATGAATTAGAGTTACTGTTACATAACATATTTGCTTTCTTCCTATGTACTTCTGTTCAGCCAGTATGCCTCAGAGGGGCTGGATTGACGGTGATGGTAATACACAGAGTCTGTAAGAATGCGGGGACTCTGTGTCTCTTGGATCCAGCAATTTCCTGGATCTTCTCACCAGAGTTGTCCAGAGCTTATCAGCACAAGGGAATCCTGGAGCAACAAAGGCCGCGAGTGTCACACTGTGCTTTTATTCGGACAGATCAGTATCCATGCCAAAATGTTAAATATTTTATATGGGTGCCATGGACATATACATTTACATTTGGATATGAATTAGTGATTTAAATGTATATATATAAAACTAAGGATAATAGCACCAATAGTTTAAACCAAAGTTTTATTCTGAAGAACCATCAGTGTAGTATATTTTGAATATTCTCAGCCAGGAATGGTTTGCCCTGCTGAGGAATATTTGGCCAGCGTCCGAGGTATTTTCATGTATCACAAGTGCAGATTGGAAAGAGAAGGAGGACGATGTTAGGGTTCCAAAGGGAAGAAAGGTCTGAGTAGCATGCAGTGCAGTTAGAAGCCTCCCATGTCATATGATAAAGTGGCCGCAGATTTCTAACAGATCTGCGTATACAGATATATGGTTTGCTACTTCCTTGTATATAATCCTAGAATTATCATTCTGAATTCACTATGATAAATGGATTTAATTTCCTTCTTGTTCTAAATCATCTCATTAGGTCACTTTGCTTACTTTGAGATAGCACAGTTCTGCTCTGAACTTGCCTGCAGTTCTCAGTAGTTTTTGGGTTATGTTTTGTTTTTGTTTTGTTTTTGGTGTGTCTACACTAAGAAATACCTTCCTCTTTGTATGACTTTTGATTCATAGTGTAGTTCCTAGAAGATTATAGATACTACAGTCAGATTGGTTTCAAAGGAATGTTGACCATCTAATGAGAGCAGTTTTTTAAAAGATAATTAGAAATAGCCATGCCAAGGCCAGTCCTCTACATTTTGCTGTGTTTAAACACTGTGTATGACTGTGAAGTGAGCAAATTGGCAGTGGATCGCTTCTTTATGTAATGCAAATTGCTGCATTAGAGTTAGAATAAATTGTGTCTAACAGTTTTATTGACATGCAGTTTCTATCCAAATGTGTTTTATAATGTATGCTTTTTCTGAAATGAATATAGGTGAGTGACAATTTCAAAAGATAAATTTCTTATATCTGTACTTGCTTTTGTTTTTCTTGCTCTTGTTGCCAACATGTCTCTTTTTTTTCTTTTTTTTTTTGAGACAGGGTTTCACTTGTAGTTCAGGCTAGCTCTGAGCTCACTATGGTGCCCAGGCAAGCCTCGAACTCAGCAATCCTCCTGTCTCTGCCTCCCGAGTGCTGGGATGACAGGCGTGAGCCACCACGCCCGGCACCAACGTGTCTCTTTTGATATGAATACTACATTTGCTGGCCAAAATGTGAAATATTTCAGAACCTAAGCAGTTACCACATCTCTGAATATTTAATATTCTATAAATTTAAAACTTTAGGTTGTTTTCACAAAGATAGATTGTAGTTTAAAATGCATTTGAACCTGGTTTTGATTTAAACAATTCTGGAGGCTTTTCCATGTTGGTATGTGTACCTTAGCTTTATTTTTTTCCATATTATAATTATCATACTGAGCAAGGGCTCACTGTTACACAAATAAATCAATATTAGGATTTCAGCATTTTCCAAAACAAAAAAGTATTTTTGAAAAGCCCGCTAGCAAGGGGCCAGGAGCAGAAGCTCCTGTACATTGTACTTTGTAAAGAAGTCCTGTGTGGATGTGGTATATAATCTATAAAGACAACTTACTAATTGTGTGAGGTTTCCTAAAAACCCCAAGCAAACTGATAAGGTTGCTGGACTGGTTGCCCTGATCACCAAGTACAGGGATTTCCTGAAAAGCTTAAGGGGACATAGCTCACATAATTTATCTATGAGCTAATCATTAGGGCTCTTTCTACCAAGAGTCTCCTTGTTCTGACTTAGTCAACCCTTCCACAAAATGTCCTTGCATTTACTGTCCCTCCTCCGCCGATGTCTCTCCTGGCAAGTATATTAGCTTAAATTGTTTGCCAGTCCCTGTTAGTGACCCTACCCCTTCCTGTAAATGACTTGACACTTTCCTGTGTATCAACCAAACATGTTTTAGAAGAGCCGGTAATGAAAGCACGTGGTCTCCAGTCTGACACTGGTAGACCCACTGCATGCTGTGCTAGTAAAAGTGCCCTTGTTCGTTACATGGATGTGTTGGTCTTCGGGACAGCACAATCCATGCCTTACAGCAGCAAAGGCCAATACAGAAAGGATAAGAAGAAAAGTCATCTGTTGCTTGGAAAGCATGATTCTTTATGGATTTTGTCCATTTCCTGAAGAGACATATCTTCTTGGGCTGGCATTTTGAGTTTTTGATGTCATTTATCAAATGAACTGGCATTTTCTGCTTACATCCATTCAGGCAAAATAGGTTCCAGACCCTAAGAATCATCAGCAAGATATCTAGAGGCTTTCTTGAAATGTTACTTAGGACCTAGTCTATTTCAGTTATGTCATCATTTAGCCATGGTCAGCTATGGCATTAGCTACTGTAATATCCTGTAATTTAATATCCTGTACTTCTTATGGATGGCTGTCCGGCATATTATCTTTTTTTCTCTCTTCAGCAGTGCTTTGTTAACTACCAGTTTGCATTTATGTTTTTATATTTGTTCACGTGTATCTGTAGAATGTTTCTACTAAAATGGACTCAAGAAATTACAAAACGTGTAAAAATGATTTTTGACACATACCTTTGTTAAAATGCTGAATGTCGGAGAGAGAACACATGTGGTGATCAAATTTAAAATGTGGATTGCTTTTCATGTTTAGGCTTGCGGAAAACATTCAAACATAGAGTAATGATAATTTAAAAATGTAAAATTTATATATAGTCTCAATCAAACTATTAAACCATAACCTGGGCACCGCTAGATTCTAGTTGCCAGCTCAACCACATTATGCAGTTTTTTGCTGGATGAAATAAAGAGTCTCATGTGAGTCAGAATGTCATCATACCAAACAGAATAATTAGTGGTTAAAGATTTTTTTCTTTCTAAATTTCACTCATTTATTTCCAGTTTCATTAAATGTTGTTCATCTTAAGGCTTATAACCATAAAAATAGTTTTACATTAGTGTTCTAAGAGGCAGGTGTTTTGGAAACTATGGTAACAGAAAAGCAAGATTCCTGTCTTTTCCCTCTTAGTTTTGACTTAAATAGATGACAGTGTTTTTGTGACTATGTTTAGCTCCACTGTTTTAAAGGAGCACAAACCTCTTGACAAATTTAGCAGTCTAAATCAAACATAGTAAGACAATTATGCATAAAGTGCTGAGAGTCGTATTTTATTTAATTATTAACAAATGCTACAAATGCACTGACATTCAGAGAAAGAAAAATTTTCCTTCAAAAAGCAGAGAATACAGAATGACTCTCTGAATAATGTTTATCAGAGTATCTATTATTTATCCACTCTGGATGATACCACAGAATCAATTTATTATTTTGGCTCTGTGATTGGATAAGGTTTAGATTGTCCTTGATTGAGCAGAAATTGTTCTGTTTCTTTTTCATACATATTTTTCTGTCCTCTTCCTTTCTACTTTTACCGTTCTACTTTTAGGATTTGATTGCTATTCCTTGGCTGCTCTTTATAGTAATCAGAACATATTTGGTGATTTTAGTCCAAAATTATTCTTCACTAATTTCTAGAACTCCTTTTATGATGTTTTTTGTGTTACTATCTTTCCCAGGGTAGTAGCATTATTGTTCTAAATGTTTTATTTTATGTCTAGTTTTGTGTTCTCTGTCAATTGGCATTTAACTATAACACCATTGAGCACTCAGAGGCAAGTGAGTAAATAGAAGCAAAGGGAATATGTATAACATAATGTATTTGTTGTTTGAGAAATATTGATTTTTA